>WJFA01000738.1:0-30262 GCA_009870155.1 Pseudobourletiella spinata
TGATAATATTGATGAGAAACTGGAATCATTTATGAGGAATGTGCACTTTGCGAACCAAAATTACTGTCACAGCAAACCCCGCTAAATATTTATTCCTAATTTATTATGTAATCACGTACGCCTGCAAATGACAGTCGCGACCTTTATATGTACAGAAAAATGAAACTTCACAGCGAAAAAATTTTGGGCATTAGGCTGGGGAATACCTATCACCATACTTGTGTGACTCCAATCGGCTCTTCATTACGTACGATTAGGATTCTCTCCTAAATAATTTTTGCCATACATGGGAATATTTTCTTTATTGTTCATTATTCTGGCCAAAAATTTTGTCAACGTTGCCAAAATTCGGTCTTTGGTTTCTGGTAGAGTTACAAAGTTGAATGATACCATCACACAGTTGCGCACTACAAAAGTGATTCCTTTAACAATGCAGACAAACTGTCGACTCTTAGCGCCAAAATTATGTACCGTAAGCACTCGACTTATACGAAAAATTTAAATACTTGTTTAGTCCTGCTGAATCTGATTTTACTCCGCTGCTCTCAACTAAGAGAAACTTTTAAGTATTTTAAGCTTAAGTAATAAATGCCCAACACAGCATACGTTTCGCACACCACCAATCACTCCGGAGTACAATTATGTAATAATAAGGTTGAATAGTACACCTTTAGAATGAGGAAATGCTTTTGGCCCTTCAGCCCATATTTCTGCGCTGGTTTCCTTTGCTATAACAACTAACATAAATATCAGATTTTCTCTTGTTACAGTAACTACCGTCTCTTATATAAGCTTATGACATGTGTGCAGCATATTAGATACGGTCAGGGTAAGCTGGCGAAGTAGATAGAATTTCATTGATTCATTCACTGAAGTGCTCCTCAGATGACCATCTGGTCTTCTCAATTAGTACACCACCGTGAGATGCTACTTCAGTCCGGGCGGTAATTGAATATCTTTTCGAAATAAAACTTACAACAACATATGAGTCATGTTAATGTTGAAGGAAACTATTGTGAAGGACGATCTTGAGGAAACCATTGACTAGTACCACGTCAAAGGATTTTCACGACTTATTTAATGACTTCGTGGCAGATTACAAACATAATCGTCCATTAGGATCTTTGACCGTCCCCGTTATAAAATCGCGAAGGCGAAACCGCAGCAAAATATTTGCGAGGCACCCACTTCATGAAAACTCCGTGGACGTGGCTGCAGACATAAGTTGTTTGCCATGTAATTATTTTCACATGACAGCGGAGCCCCTAGCCACACTGCTGAAGGTGCCCCTCATCACTATCAAGACTAGTAAAGTTAATATAAGCCTTTCCGCCATAAAAATACAGAAAAAATTACGATGTATGGGTATCTCAGAAATAACTGAGTACTGCTGGTGTTATACACATTCGAGCCAAAAATATGGAAAGGCACAAATTTTTTAATGCGCAGGTGAACAATGTGAAAACAATTAGTCACAACTACTACCACGATGAGGTACGTCTGGTTTTAGTTGTAAATACAGTAGGCCTAATCATGACTGAAACACAAGATATTTTACGCAATTTCGTTTGAAATAATGCATACGATATATCTATATGGAATCCTACCTGGAAAGGTTTTTGACACATATTCGCCATACTTTGTTAATACCTTATGTACACACAGTTTTCGTTCTAATCAATAAGCTTATTAATTTAAACTTTGGCTTCTGGATACAGTACGGATCATCAAGTTTATCACTAGCAAATATCTACAGACTTCTCTCCCCAACGCAATGACTACACATCACTCTCTGAATGGCTTGCACATTGCTAGGGTTACTGAGTTTGAATCGGTCATGGAAGTTTCCAATAACAAACCGATTCGCATGAGAGCATTATTGTGACAGGAAACATTTGCCCGTGTTGCAGATGAACAAATGGGTGGAATCAAGGCGCGGGAGTCAAAGCAGCATATTACTAATTAGCGAAACTACTTTAGTTTACTGATTGTTCACACCTGCACAGCATTCCGATGAGCAAAATCAAACTAACGACTATATGGACATCCAAACTAATTTGCACTCTAGTAAGTCAGTAATACAGATGAGAACTATTAGCTGTACCTTTTATACTGAAAATCCGCTAAGGTTCAATGCATTACCGAATAAAATTTAATTTCCTATTGAATTGAAAATCCTATTTGATTAGTTTCAGTTGAGGTGATAAGTAACACACTAGCTGGAGGAGGTCTGAGTTGTAGCTCACACCACGACTTCTTGTCGAGAATGGGCGATAAATTCCATCCAACATGACGGGAGGAAAATCACGGTGTAATATAATGATATTTGGAAAACCTTCTTTGACGCGGGGAAGAATCACTGTCCACCGAAACAGTAGAGCCTGAGGTCAACGGCAAAATCCTTTCACTCTCACAAAAAAAATTATCCAAAGGGTATGTTAAACGGCATGCAACTGAGCTCATAATCCACCGTTTAGGCTAGCATCCTGCGGCATCTAAAAACTACAACCATCCTCATAGTCCTGAAAATGATTGAAGTCTAGCCTGTATCGATGCGTTAACACGTGCAAACTAAATCCTCATGTGTATATACTCGGCAAACCCTAATAGTGGGATTCGCATTTGGTAATCAATCCTTGGTACATAGATAAGAAAGAGGTTCGTAACATTTATGTAGGAGATAGATGATTGTACTGGGGGATTCATATTTTGTACTAAAATATCTACAGGATTTTGAGCTTCTCGGTAGGAAGACCCACTGTTCCACACGTTGACTTAGGGATGAGGGGACTTGACTACAGAATGCTTATTTCCGGGAGCGAAAATTTCGTAACCGCTCAAACTTGATGATAAGGCTGAGAAGTTACGAGTCACCCCCTCAACCTTTCACGCAGAATCAGATTGTAAACACAACTTATATTTGATTGATAAATTTTCCTACATACACGGACTATGACTTTTTCAAGCACGCATTGGGAAACTGTCATAGATGAGTGGCGTTGGGATTTTTTCAATTCCGCTCCCTCCGGAGCATCTTGGCGGGATGCCCGCAGTAAACTTAGATCACAAAAGCAGCCTAGTAATAAGGGAAAGAAAGTGGTGAACGCTTTTGTCATCGAGGAACAAAGATAGTTCATAAGAAGCAGTATGTATTCTGTTTCCTACAGAAGGTCGCAAGTATATTTGCGCTACTACGCACACTTCTAAAAAACTCCATGTGCACATATTCTTCTGGCTATAGAGAGTTTAGACTAATAAAGTAGCTTTAGCATAGTGTATGTGTCGGCTGGAGGGATTGTATAATATAACATAGTCGAAGAAGACGCAGAAATAAAAAAAATCCAGTGGCGTCATCAGACAATTTGTTCCTTCTTCGTCGGGATCGGCGGGGCGTTGTTACTCGCAGAGGAATGTCCCGTCGTCCCATTCGTCGTCGGTTTCATGGAACAACTTGTTTCCTTCGGTTTGTTGTTGGCACTCCCGCTACCATTCTGATGCTTCGATGTGACTGTCACACTGCTCCCACGCTGGTGATGCTGATGCACCGGCTTCGGACTATTCATCTCAGAAAGTAGCAATGATGTGGACGAATTTTCACTGACGCTTCCCCGAATATCCTTCGCCTGTAACTTATCGCTAAAGTCACTCTCCTTGTCCGACTCCGCCTGCAGAAAAAATCCAAGTTATTCTTTGAGTCAAAATGTTAGTTCACAAATCACGTATCCTTCTCAAAGTCCTTCAGAGCTATTATACAGCATCGTAATAGCGTCAAAGAAATCCTGGCTGGACTCAAGCACTGGAAGAATTCCGTACTACCCAGTTTTCGCTATGTCGTAAAAAGAGTATCTTACGAAGGAAATAATCTGCCTATCTGAGCCTCCCTCAAAAAGACTGAAAGNGACTCAAGCACTGGAAGAATTCCGTACTACCCAGTTTTCGCTATGTCGTAAAAAGAGTATCTTACGAAGGAAATAATCTGCCTATCTGAGCCTCCCTCAAAAAGACTGAAAGCTCCGAAGGAACTGCTTCTCCATTCCCTGTGATGGGCCGCAAGGGCTTTTGTGCAACAAAAATCAAAAGCCCGCATCCAGTGGTAAACGGAAAAGTTTTCTCTGTGCGAACCCTGAACCCTGGGGGCGAAGTAATAAGCTCATTTGGCTTGTCTGAATAGCTTACAGTCGCCGTCACGACCCGGAGGCCCTCATTAGGAGCTTCCAAGAGTCTGAGCAGCACCTTTACTTTGCATCATCATACAGTGGTTGGGGTAGTATGTATACATTAAATATCAAATGGTCTCAATACCCAGCAAAGTTACCGGGAGTAGAGCCAAGACTACGGAGCATAGTGAAGATACAATACAGGGTACGTAAGTATTTTTATTGAGTGTGCACAAATTTTATTTAGAATAATTTTGCTGTTAGTTCACCTAGAACAAAATTGTATCCTTTGTGAACGGAACTGTAGTGCTTGTGCGATTGTATAATGCAAGTAGTTTAACACAATCGTTGATAAATAATAAACCATTATTTGGAGGCAAAAAATGGAGAATAAAACGTAAGCAAGCAAGAGTTAAAAGCAGGGCTGCATCGCTAGCACAGTCCATACTGATCGTTGCAAAATCATGATAGGTGGCGCATTAGCGCAGCTGCCATGCACGACTTTGATGTTTAATTAAAAAGTGCATTCTACTGCGACCTGCTCATATTTGCTTTGGATAGAGCTCCTTGCCATTTTTTTCGTACTTTTTTGGTAATAACCTGTTTGTTTGTCAACTGATTGTTAAAATTTAGAAACTCTCTAGTGAGCGATTATTAAGTTTTAAAACTATTAAAACTATTATGTTATTAAAACTACTCAATGTTATTCTGGGTAAAGTAGCAACGAATTTATTCCAAATCGAAGGTATGTACAATAGAATGAAACCCCCTGTACATTATCCCAGGTTTTCGGAGGAAGTACACTGCACACAACATAATCCTCTGGCTTCGGAGCGACTTATGGGCCGTGGAAAACCGAGGCAAGAAACATTAAGTACGGTTATTCCACTGCCCAACGACCAAAACCTAGGCAGAGGTTATATTGGAATGTTATCGTGCGCACGGTCACTAAAAAATTAGACCTTGCAAATGTCAAGTCTCTGCTCCTACTAGTCTCCATATCCGTGGGGGGAGGAGTACCGCAGAAGAAAGAAAAGAAGGGCGAGGCTGAATATTATCTGTCATGCACGACATTATGAGCGTATAAATGGTCGGAGACATACCTGGCGTGAGGGTGCATTAGAAAAGGGTGAGAGTCTGTCCGAGGTATCGGAGCCGCAGGACGAGCTCTCGCTGAGCTGTTCTGAATTCCCAAACTTCCTTGCGGCTCGAGGAGACGGTGGAGGAGGTCGTCTGCTGCAGACTTGAGACTGAATGTGCTCACATATTCGGCGGAAACGACGTATATTACCAGATAGGAGAATGAAGGTGATGGCATAGAGAAACTCTCGCTCGGATGTAGCCGGGTGACCCGGAGGTTTCGGGACGGGTGAAATATCCACTTGGAAACGGACTTGGCGCTGGAACATGGCTGGCCCTGATGAACCTCGCTTGTACTCCACTTTAAACGACATAGGACTCGCTACGCTATGACTCAGTTCAGCTATCTGAAAAGCAATGTAAACAGAGGGGATTGCTCAATTAAAGATGCTCGTTATAGTTTACAAACAGCATTGATTCTAAGGAGAATGTGTAGATCCGAGCAAACAACCCGGAGCATTCTTCCATGAACAACAATGATGATGACGGGCTGTCAAAATTTCCGATTTGGTCCAATGACCTTATTCTTCCTCCCTATCATTAAGAACATTCCATATCATCTCCAACCCGCCGTGGTTGTCTAAGAACTCTCATCAGGGAGCGGAATACAAGCATTACTTTCGCCGGCTACTGGCGCCATTCGAAGCAAGAACTAGAGTGGGATTGAAGAATCTTACCGACAAAAATGCATGTATAAGATCAGCCTTGACTGTAGCTAAGGGTTTCCCTCTGACCAGGATAGTGTACGCTTCATCTCGTTCCGATCCTATCAAACTCCCGAACCATGATCGCTTCGTCAATTCGGGCGAACTTTCCGGCGTCAAATGGACTTCCTCGTTCGATGCTGCAAAAATCACCGACATTGAACATATTAGTGTCCCTCTTTCTTTTCTATTGAGTACTGCGCATTCCCCACCCCATAACCATTTCACCAGTCTCAGTCCACACACATATAGATAGTTAATTCCTCCGTGGCCCTCCCAACTTTTCTCAACCGACCCGGGAAAATTCATCCACCCCTGGCAAGTCTTCAAATTTCTCATATCCATTCGCTTCTGAGATACATGAGGATCTATTTTTAGGAGGAAAATTTAGCCTATTTCACCGTGGGCTCTTCATAATTCATGAAAATGCCCTCTACGCTGGCTGGTTGGCTCTCTCAAACTGATCAAACTTTTTTCCCTTCAAAAGCTCTTAAGCCCACTCGAGGAGAGACTAGCGGTTTTTTCACCTCGGGACCCTGTCGAATATGGAGCTTTCATAGGGGTACAGAGATTATAGCCGCCCATTTCTACGTCGATCCCTCCTCTAAATTTTACTAGGATGAATCTGTACAAATGCTCTTCCCCTTCCCTATTTGTTTCCCATAAAGGGTGAGCTGCACGTCCCTCAGTTTGCACTCATGCAGGACTTTCTCGCGGGAACAATGATACTTCCCGCCTAACTCTAGCCCTAGTCTACATGTTGTTCCGAAGGCGCAATCGCGCCTCTCCAGATCATCACTCCGAGTCCACGGCTGACGCTGAATTGGCTTTTTCCAAGAAGTCACTTGATTGTAAAATGCGATTTTAATGAAACTTGATACGAGTGCTGAAGTTTCTCTCTGCCTAACATCAAGCCAAACAAAGTGCTACCCCATCTGCCTCAAACTCGCTGCTATCGTCATTCGATGTATCCTGCAAGGGTAGGGCATGAAAACGAATGACGAGCTAGGAGGTGCAAAACTAACTATACAAACTTTTGGACATATTACAGAAACGTAGCTGTATGTACATGCTCCCGAACGAGTCGTCTATTTTGGTTAATAACAGTGACTAAAATCTGAGGCAATATCGGCAATGAGACGAACACAATGAGAACGTGCACACTCCAGGAATTTAAGAGGTCCTTGGTGCATTCAAACTGATTTTGGTAATGACTCGTAACTATGCGCCATTGCCCCTCCAACCCCTGGACGAGACATATCAAAGCACCTTCGCTCACCGCAAAATCAGGGGAAAAAAGTATAAAGTGTATATAATGTATGATCCAAACTTTTGTCCTCACCCTCAGCCGAGCGGTAAAACCTAACAAAAGTCTCATTCCTCAATCCGTAAGAGGAGAATGCAAGAAAGACAGAACTGTTTTCATACCACTATCAAAGGCTTTAAAAGTAATCATTTCAAGCAGATTCCCAATTTATGAACTGAGGCAGTAGGAATAAACTGGACATCACATAAGAAGTTCCTCAGTGCTCTTTAGGGCAACAATGACATAACTATTGGAGGTAATGTGATTAGTAAAGTGAGTTTGCACTGGGAATAATTATACTACCTTGTAATTTTCTTCGATGGAATCGTGGAGAACCTAGAAAACTGTTTTTAAGAGTATTCAGCCTCGATCTCCAGTGAGCAAGATGCGGGGAACCTGGTGGAGTTTGGTTTGGAAGAGTTCCAGACATGCCGGGAGAGTCCTGATCGTTACTCAGCGCACTAGAAGAACTCTGGTTTGCTATTCGGTGTGGCATCTTTGGCGAAGGGACGGGTGACGACGGAATAGACGACGATAGCGACGAATGATTTGTTAAATGTAGGCTAGGTCGTCGGTGGCGACTGAAATATAATGGAAATTATTCAACCATTTTAGTACAACAACAACACAACCAACAAAAACGTCTTCATAAATCTCACTCCTCCCAGGGTTCTTTCCCGCACTAACATTTAAATGGCCCCCATCAAAACTGTCACTGTATGCACATTTACACACCCTGCTTACATCAAGGTGACTCAACCATGGGATTCTCGACAAACCATTCCAGGCTTTACTATTAGAAAAGACGCTTTTATAACAGCAACAACGACTAACAACAACAACAACAACAAACACGTAATGCAACCCCCACTTCGCACTTGAAGCCTTTCTGTGTAGCGATACAAGTATTCTACCCGTTGAGTTATTGTTGTTGTTGCTGCTGCTGCGAAACTTTAAGCAGGGAAGTGGTATGAAAGCTTTCCACCAACTTTATTACTCCATTATCGAGCACAAAATTGCTCGAGCTAGACGAGGAGCTTCCTAATTTTCATGCAAGGTGAGGGAGTGCGTGACGGGAAATTCATTTAAGTCATAAGTTCATGCCCCGGCTTCTCTCCCATCTCAGGTCATGGCTCCCCCAAAATATTTCACACTCCTCGCCGAGGTCTTGGGGACAATGCGGCTGCCGGCATGGTGCTCTATTCTTCACAGAATCCTCATCTGGACTGAATAGCATAGGGATTTCAGTTGAGAAACATCCACCTCAATCCAGTTAACAAGGGGCAATATCAGGAGGAGTACCTTGCTTAAATCTGTTATATTTTGACGTCACTAGAAACTGTACTTTACAGACGTTACGTGGTGAGGCTATAAATAAACATTTTTTCACCGATAACCACAAAAACCACAAGGTTTCAAAGGAGTACAAACCAAATTCCAGTATGGTCTAACGAATGACGGCTACAATGGACATCATCAAAAATATGCAAGGAGGAAGCGCCGCTTGTAAAATCTGTCACGAAGACACACAATAGGAGTTTTCTAACGAATACAAGTTAAATAAATCTCATGAGCTTCAGCTAATGTTCATGGACTGGATTTTCCAGGAGTGCGGCACGCTACGGAATGCAGAATATCGGACTTGTACGACATCGACGGCGGGACATTGGCATGTTATTGACTTGAATGTGGGAAGCGAAAAGTGGAATCTATCTGAGGAGGAGATTCTCTCTTTTGTGCGTAGATATATATTTCTCGAGGCCCTGGGGGATATGCGGTGGACTTAAATGTGCGCAGAATGAATTCGGAAATTGATTTTCAGAATAGTCTGCCCGTTCTGTTCAAGCTCCGGTTACTACATCCACTATACGACATCCGCCCCAGGTTGGAGGAGGACCAAGTTTCTCGTTGTAGTGGATACAAAGAGTTTGCCAATTCTGGAACATCGTTTCCCAGCGAATCGATTCTTTGCGGATCCCAAATTTTTGCAATATGAACTTCAGTTCATATACACGCGCGAGCCGGTTAGAGTAAGCAAAAGAAACCGCAGTATTCAATAATGCATCACTGTTGAACCGCTGTTCCCATGAATGAAAATCACTGTTAGCCAAGCTCTCTCCAAAATGATTCGTTGCAACGGTAGCTTTAGTAGCAAATATTAATTCTGAAATGAAAACATGCTGGTACTGAGACATTATTTGTGGGAGCTGAAAGCTGAATTCTTTGAATTCCCGTAGGTATTTGAGTACTTCACCATAAATTGTAACCATTCGGAAACTCGGGCAATTAAAACTACACTGACCATATAGGAATGGTTAGAGCCCAAGATAATCTACACTATTTAGTTATGAATCTGTATTCAAGATGTGTGTAAGTTACACATTCAACATAATATTTACGGAGCTGTCACGAGGATGTCTTCCGAAGCAGGCAGTTGTGAGTATCTGATACGAATAGACCGCAAGGAAGACAATCAATTTTCCTGACGAACCCTTTATTAAAATCACGCAGCGCGGAGGTTACTGGTACACGAGTTATACCAACCGGCTTTGGTGATGACAACAATAAGTATTCACTCCTCGCTCCTTCAAGTTCTATTCCCATATTGGGGATACTTCCAAATTCGACTATGAGCTAGAAAGTTTCAAATAAATTGAAGATGTAAGGAATTCTGCGGAGAGGAAAGGGTGAAATTTCCGAGCTTCGTCTGTATATACTGATACGGGGCTCTTACATTTTGATCAATATTACATACGTGAAAAAACCTTTGGCACCTAGACCGTAATATGAAGTAACAAAAGTCACTGGATAAATCTATGTGTACTCTCCTAGCCTCTCCTGGGAGTGCTTTTCTTTGACAATCTTAGCTTTCCCATCTTGACCTACGCAGTAGAAACCTTATCTCTCCTTACCACTTGCCCATCCTTCTGTATTACTATGATTAAAAGGGGAAAGTCTAGACACAATTATCTACTATAGTACATACAAAAACTCATCCGGTCATTCCTGTGCAAAAACTTTACATCATTTACAGCTTCGCAATGATTTGTTGGAAGGAGGGTCGAGCACAACATAATAGCAATACTTTCCCTTTCACCAGGTTGCCAAAGTTCAAACAGTATGCGAAAACAGGTCTAAGAGTTGGATGCACTTAATACCTCAGGAGGATACAAGTATTTTCAAAAGATTGACTTCCCGTAGAAAAGCGGGAGGCCTCGAATCCTAGTGTGGACAGGCCAAATGTTTGGTCACAATTTTCACCTTCTCCAGTGACCTCACCCAGGTCACTTGTGAAGGATTGTGATAAAGTATTACGAAAGGAAACTTGAGTGAAATAAAGTTCAAACAACTCCTATCCTCAGCACCATGCGATATCGCCGAGGCTCAGCTTGACAGCGTAAACTTGTTCTGCAGGAGCAAGAATCACTCCAGGAACGGGCGAACTATGTGCCGTTGACAACATCGCATCAATACGCTCTCTATGGGATAAATACGACAATGACGTGGGACGCCCTGTTGCTACTGGATCCTCTGAAACAGTAGATTGTTCAGCAGCAGCAACAAACTTTTCACGCCACGTGAGACGCTGTCTCTCTCTCTCTCTCTCTGTCTCACATACAGTACTCGCAGGCGGTACAGATCTGGACTCTAGTGGGAACAGGAGGCTGCGGGGAAGGCTTAAGACTAGTACAAAGGCCCACAGAATAAATTTTATCGACCTATTTCATTTCACATTTGTCTACAGCCGGCCGGTTCCAGATAGCCGCTTGGAAAATGGTGAATTGGCCCCAAAAACCTCTGGGATATCAAAAGAGACGTGACAGTTGATTTACGTTATGTCCCCAGCACTGCCGAATAAGCCAGAGCTCATCCTTCCTCCCCAATGAGTTTGGAGGGGGTGACAGTAATACTTGATCCTGTGGTGTAGTATGTGTTCTAACCTCGGGTCGTAAAGTAAAGTCGTCCCGCCTGGTCAGCTCTGCAGTTCTCAATCAACGGACTGACGCCAACAAGAATTCAATTCTCTTTTATCTCAGCCCAGTAATAAAATTTACCTGTACACTGCCATACGGATAATCAAAATGTGTGTTTGTTCTGCGTTTGTGCGGGTAAGGGAGGACCTCGAAGCCGGTTCGGTTGAAGACCGTTGACAAAATGAGGGTTGTCACGTGAGAGATGATCGTAAAGTTTTACTGCAGGGCATAGCATAGCATCCACACACTAGCTTCTACGCTACGACTTTTTATGGTCATTGTGACTTGCAAAGCAGATCAATGGAGCTTTTCACTTCTGTGACTATTTTCGGGAAACCTATGCTTTAGGGCGTTTAACGTAAGTAAATCAATTCGCATAAAAAAATTTAAAAACTAAACGGCGATTTCGCACTGATTTTGCGCAGTGTGCTTAATTGTATAGACTTGCGAAAATGCACTAACACTGTACTCTTTCTCAAAACTTGATCGCTTTCATTGAACCATTCTATGGGTTAGCCTTTCCTCACTCTAATGATTCGTCCAACGTCATCAATGTAAATCTCCACTCATCTTACGCATGTAAAGAAAGTTCTACAACATTTCACCAGTCTGATGGGGCTCAGCTCGCTCAGGGAAATGGTCATAAGTTCCTCCTTCCATTTCATCACATCTAATTCTTGCCGGACTATACTTTGTCTCCAACGGTTTGAACTTGAATGTTCTGAGCTGGGGACTTGGGAATTCTAAAAACTAGAAATCCAATACCCTTCTCTTCCAACGAGGCCTGCGAGTCATTCAAGTTCTCCCACCGATCCAACTTTCTCAAACTGATGGAAAAAATAGGGAAAGTTTGTGTGCGATCGGGAGGGACTTAATGGTTCCAAACGGTAGTAGAGGAAGTTACTCCAGATTACTCGTCTCTCTCTTCAATCCTGTAGCAGTGGGTCTATCAGTTCATTGAATTCTTAAAAGTATGTGCACTGTGCGAAAGCAAGGTTGTGCGCTGAGTGCATTTGACGAAATTTCGAAAGGTGCCATTTTACATTAGCTCAAGTATGAAACAGCACCAGGGAAAAAGACTGTCCCCACAGTCCCCGAGCTCCGCGACGACTCTACGTACTCTTCCATTTGTGAATCATAATGCTGACTCCGTAAATTGTTCTGTCCTGACACGAAACGCTACCACTGTCGTACCCGTGTAGGATTTCGCTTCATTAAAAACATACCAGTAACTCCATTACTACGTCTCAGTTTTACGAAGTCACATTCATTTGGACCCTTTGAGCCATTACGTTGTCCCACCATACCGGCACTTAAAATGCGCTTATACGGAGCACACATGAACGCTGTTACGTCGAGAGCATCACATCAATGCATCTTTCTTTACGCGGTCGTCTCCATTTCAATGCAAGCTTCCATCCAGACTTCAGCATATTCAATGGCTAAATTCTTCTACGCTTTGCTTTCATTATGGGATATATCACTGAACATCGAATGACACTTAGCGCATCTGCCCCTGTCATGGTCGTAACTTACGAAGTGTTAATACGAAAAGGGACAACACAGCATGAAATTTTCCACGTATCACAGATAACGCAAATGTAGAGGTACGTGCCACTGAAATGAGAAGATGAGAGGGAGCAAAGGCATAATGGGAATCTATATTTTTCTCCTGTTTCAATATTTCTGGATGTTTAACAGTGTACAAAACCTAGTCGGGTGCATCAGAAATAAGGATGAGCATTCCGGTGAAATATTATACTGCACACATGTTTAAAGTGAAACAAAGAACCCTGGTAGGCTGCGCATCGATGTTAACAAATAGATGAATAAAATCAACTAATAGATAAAACTAACTTACTTGTATAGATGTCTTCTGGGAGTGATTGGCGATCCCTCACTGATTCTCTCAAACTGATATGCTGAAGTATTACCGTTAACTTTGTCTATCCTTTTCCGTGGAGGATCTATCGAGGTTGACGAGGGTACCGCTGGATTGGATGAGGAATCACGTCGTCCCAAATTAATACACTCATTCTCGTCTTCCCGTGCTGGTTTCCTACGTTTCCGATCCAGTAGAAGGAAGTAAATCACTTTTTCGGTGTTGTGGCTGCGGATTTAATGAGAAAATGAGAAGGAATCATGACGACGTTGCATATCTCCCCTGTTCCTCGGAATAAGTGTTCTTCTTCCGAGTCAGTAGGCGTAAAAGAGGCAGTCAAAGGAGGCCAACATCTATTAATGATGGTAGGGGTGAGAAGGCTTCGCGGACGGAAATTGAATCCAAACAATCCTTGATTGGGTTTCAGAAATCATCAGAAGTACGGAGAGGAGCTTGGAGAACGAATGAAGCTTGTGGCGTTCAAAGCAAATCAGTACAGTTCATACGGAAGCAAAAAAATGCGAGAGAATACCGAAGAACTCCATGGTGACAAGAGCAGAGTATCTACGGTTTCAACAAAAACTCATAGGGGACGTCCGGAGATTTCCAAAATCCACACATGAAATTATCGCCCAAAAAACGTGAGAAGATATCTAGATGACGTCAAATTCAATTCTCGTTGGACTTAACTGGATTAAGCATGCAAAGGGCGACGATAGAACGAGCGGAAGGAACTCCAAAAAGGAGGGAAGGCGTTATAGTGAATGCGGGGAAGGGGACTTCGAAAAAAAAGATTTATTGGTGTTCGTTAAAAAGCTCATGCGTCGCTGCTCTGCGGTATGTGCTACAGCTTATACAGAAGTGGGAGGCTTGGGTTATTTGTCATTGCTAAGGAACCTCTGAAATCAATCAAATGATTAGGGACAGGTAGCTTCCCAAGCGAGTGAACGAATAAGAATAAAACAGAATTTGTTTTCCTCCCATGAATAGCATCGTGAAAAGGAGTCTTACTTGGGACTCAGAAGTTCCTGGATCAGTTTGTCTCGGTCTTTGAAACATCCCAGACTGGAAATTGCTTGGAGAACATCCGCATCAACTGCATCCGCTGAGGGTATAACATGGGTCTGCACCACGTCCATCATAGGTAGTTCCAACTCCAATTCGCCTTTCCCTCCCGCCGTTACCCAGGAATGACGATTAATTTCAGCCAGCTGTAGAACCAAATGAAACAGTTTACCGCACCAGTTGAAGGTCAACCATTTGCATTAGGGAGGTTAAAGTCTAGGATACAAATTGTTGGCTCTCCAAAGGAACTTATGGCATTATCCTGGGCTTCACTAATATCCTTTGCCAGGATTAGTGGCATTGGTTAATGGACTGAATGAAATTCTCCAATATAAATGTATCGCCGTCATTGTTCTGGAAAGGGTGGCTTCCTGTGATGTCTTTCTACCTCTCTTTTGCCCTGTCCTATGTCCTTTCACCAAACTTAGCGTACAGATATATCGCGATTTAAATTCAGATTTAGCATATTATTCCCGCCACACACAGATGTTCACTGCGTAAAATATTCCGATATATGAGGTGTGATATCTGCATGTCTATGTAAGCATGTGAATATGTGGGGAAATGTGCGGGGACATCAGCAGCGTTCGGTTCTTTGCCCTCGTCCTCTCACAACATCAATCTCCTTTTATAACAAGGACCGCCCCTCTTCCCACATAATTTGAAGTCAAGTTTGCTTACTGCCGCTGTCGCTACTGGAGGAAAGAACCTTAAATGTGAACAGCCATACTTATTTCTCTGCTCCGTGATATGTTTAATGAGCCGTGGTATTGAAGTTTTCCTATAAATTTTACAAATATCACAAACTTATGGGCATACTAATAGGGAGTTCTCCCATAAATTTGTACTAAAAACCAACTCCGTCGGCCCTTGATCATGCTTGTTTACTCGAAGAGCCCGAATTTCATACTCCAACTACACTCCCTCTCACATGGCTCAACGGACACGCACGGACAATACCCGTAACCACTCGTGCTTGTCACACATTTCCTCCACTCCTCATATCTTAACTGACTGCTTACATAAACAAAGTTTAGAACTCTATAGCACTAGTTAAGCAGCAGCGGGTGTTTTACTCTCGAGTTTCAGCTTCAGATTCCAACGTGTTAATTTACCTTTGTAGAAATCGCGAGTGAGCAACTTTGGTGCTAGAGATTTTTCTTCGGCGCAAAATCATAGATGAGGAATTGAAATCTTGGTGGCAGACACGTTTTTGTTGATAGAGTAATTATGCCAGTTATTTTTCCCATTTAGCTAAATATCCCATGAGAGCAGGGAATGTATAGTGGCTAGAGCGATCAATACCCGATTGATGTCTATCAATGTCATACATATAGCCATCTCTGACTTGAAGCTTCAAATTACATATACATTTTATTTATTATAATATATCATTATTATAATTATCATTATAACATTAATTACAAATACAGATGTATAACTTCGATTAATTTCAAACCAGGACTACTTTTCCCATTCAGTAACGGGATTACAAATTAGTTCTTGCAGTCCAAAATAAATGAGAGGATAATCGGGATGGAAATCTTGATGCCATTGGATTATTTTCAATTTACCTCACATTTTGTAAGCCTAGTTTCTCCTCCAATGTTTCCCCCAAAACGTACACGCTGACCAATGCTGCTGGTGGGCATTTGATGACATGGCAATTTAAGACCTGAATAAATAGGCTATTACTCTCAGTTTCTAGTGTATTGTATGGCAAGTTCTGTACCTTTGTGAATGACACAAAGCGGAGCTGCACGAGCCATACGAAGGTCACTCCCAAGGCAGAAACCTCTACGGATTCCATTTTTTCCTGTAGAATTGCTCGACTTAAAGCAAGTAGCAAACCTACACGTTCAAACCCACTCCTCCTCATGCAAATAATGGGATAGACCTAAAGTAAGCTTAAGAGTGATTCCATTACACTTTACAGTACAATCAGCATCGTGCAGCACAATCAGTACTTTAATAATGGAGAGGAAGTTTGCTAACTATCCCACTTTACCTTCTCACACTCTTTAATTCTTTTCTCTTTTAATTTTTACTCTACCTCTTTAGTTTCTCACACTATTCCTCCAAAACTCCCCTATTTCCTGGGTCTACTCTATTAATCCACTCACTGCCCCATGCACAGAGTTATCTGTCCACCAAGTATCGATGGATATTGTGAGAAAGGCAATCAAACTTAGACAATCTATTCCCTGGCTCAGAGTATCAACAACAGAAACAGTGCCCTTATAATTTGCTAACAGAGTTTCCCAACTTTCCTCATTAATCTATTCGTCTCCTTGGTGGAGGGGGAGGGTTGCACAGGGACTGCGACTGAATCCTAGTACCTGAACGTAGGAGTACAGAATTCTAAGCAAACAAGGGAAAGAGGATGCGATGCGATACCTAGTTGGTCCTACGGTGACACTGGAGACCATAAACTCGGCCATTCGAGCTGTGTACAGACATACATACATGTGTGTGTGTATAGCTATGTATGTGGAGTTGGAAGCAGATCTATCTTGTGGAGAGGAGCACGGATCGATACAGCCGCAAAATTCCACCGTCGTTGCAGTCACCATGCAAATACTTACCTTCACGTAATTGAATGTAATTTTTCAGCGACAAGATTACACCACTTCTTTCCAAACCCCTCACGTCTTGCATGTGCCCAAGATACCGTGGAAATTCATACAGCTTGCCAGAATGAGCGTGCAGTATACACTGCTAGTATTAGCTCACTAACTATTCCAGAATGCAGCCTGTCCGCTGCGGAGTCTGTAGAATTCATAGGAGTGCAGTGCAAAACACCTACTTCTACTTATGAAAACTATGTAGGGGAGCGCCACAGTCCATAAATTAGGCGCATACGCCTTTCCTGGGCCCGGATCCTAGGCACTCGTTCGAATTAAAGCGGGAAGAGTGGTTGTAGAAGCATGTAGCAGCACAACAGAAGCACTCCAAAGATTCAGAAGTCACTTGAGAGAAACTCTGGATGCTCAAGGAGAGCTACAGCTACATTGTTGGTAGAATAGCCACTAGCCACTACCACTGCTCCTACCGAGTTCGCGGCAAAATACTTGCACAAGGCCAGGGTATTACTACCGCAGCAAAGGGAGATAGAAATATATTCGTAGTGTAACAAAATGAAAGGAGGGAAACAGGCGGTTTTCACATCGATTTCGTACTCTCCATTCGGCCATCCGCAGCTACACGCCACCATCACTATGCTATTTCTGTATTTCTCCGTCTAGTGCTACGCTATACCACATTCCAGCAGCCGCCCTAAAACTTTTCCATTTTCAAACGTGCTGATTTCTTTGTTGCATTCATATCAGTTTTAGACTGACAATGGATGCTCCTCACAGTATTTAACTGTTTTTTTGACTTAAAATATTTCAATTTACTCCCTTCCTATGAGGATTTAAGAACCCTTCGAGCTGTTTGAGGCTCCAGCACCCAACGAATTCTGTTTACTTCTTTCTTGATTTGAGGGAGGAAAAGAAAATCAGTGTGAACTGTTAGGAGGGTAACATTTATATACAACCTTACACCAACAAGCGGAAGCGAAGACCGATCTAATTATATGCGGATTCAATCTCCACCAAGTACTAGATTATCGGCCAGTGCCAGTGGCGAGAGAAGGAAAGCACTGGTGACCTGCACGCAAATAAACATTATAATCCAATTTTGTGTATCCAACCCATCCTATATCACAGGAGGCAAGGCTGCTTTACAGTGCTGGTCAGTAGAGTTCCTTGGCCTTTATCCAGCTCTTCCATGATTTTCAGAAATCTGCAAAGATCTGCTAAGACCCCGACTGGGGAGAGGCTACCGAGCTCCAAACAATCTCTGCTTTATGCCCAAAAATTTTATTATAGATATACAACTTATGTAAAGGTTTTACCAAACCCTTCCAAGCAGGTTCACGAAAGCCTTGTGAAGGGGCTTTGGGAGTGTACATCTGAGCATGGCCAACATGTAAGATTATTGAAAATATGGCTCTGACAGAAGCGATGATCACATATTTTTCAATGATTTACCCCATGACGTAGACTCTACACGTCCACATCAAGAAGATATCGGACGTTCCTGAGGGCAAAATCCACATGTAATCCCTTTAGCAGGCCCCACCCACCATTACTGGTGTGACAGATAAGCTACTTTGCGGTAGACAGCGTGGAAGGTGAAACGTCAAAGCTCTACTTGTACAGTAGGACTTCGGCCTCAAGCTCTGTCCCATGGTTAAACTCATCTTTCGAACTATTTTTGTCGATCAGCAGTCGTCGGGCGTAGGAAGTGCCACCGCGTTGCTAGCAGGAAACATTCCTGACTCACCGCACACTGACCGCATTTCGAGGCGCCTAAACTTCTAGTTCTTCGTTCCCACATTCTGTTTGCGACTGTGTAGAGAAATACATTAGTATAAGTGACTATAGGCTCCATGGAAGGCACCAATTCACCCTGATATATGACACGGTTAATCAAAGTGCCTCTTGTGCCATCCATTCTGATGAGTTCTCTTGACTTCACACTACTGGCAAGACATGAAATGATGGAGAATAACATCTTCATTGAAATGTATTTCTGTCAACCTAGAAATACCTTATACGTGAAATTGGAAATGGAGCCCCGAAGCACTCTCGTTCCATCACAGATAGGGACGAGGGATCAACTAATCTAAAGTACAAATTTTCTTAACCTGGCACCAGTAATTTCATCTTGAATAGTTTCCGCATCTGTCACCTGTAATTTCTTCCCACAGTTTACGCATCTGCCACTTTTAATTTCTTCCCCTGGTTTACTAATCTGTCACCTATAGTTAAAATTTACTACGTGACCACCACTTATTTATAATGTGTAACCTGGTAATAACCTGATTGACTTGTTTAAATCAACTCCATATTTCTTCCTCCAATCCACTCAAATGCCCTTCTGAGTTCAAAATTCACTAACTTTTGATTATCAATTTCCATCTCATATACAAATGTATCCAAAAACATCCACAGGAGGATTATCCTCGAGGCACTACCCCACGCAAATTATGAACAAGCAAATGACTTCTGTGGATTTAGGAACTGTGGGGAGGCACGTGGCAGTGGCAACTTAACTACTACTGTATGTTAATTATCTCGTAGCGTGCACACGGAATAGTTACACAGTCTCATCCACCTACGTGGTTAAATGGAGGATACGGAGGGGGACCAGAAAATAAGGAGGGGAGACGGTGGAAGGGCAGCTTCATGCATCTTCGGGAAAAAGTGTTATGCTGCGTATGCCCGCAATCTCACTCCGAGATGCAGCAAAGTGCCGTAACTTGAGTGCGAGCGGAAATATTTTGCTAACATTCCGCAGGAGAAACTTGGGTGTAGGATGCGAGCGAGAGAGGGGAGATGGAACGGGGGAGAGAGTGAGGGAGAAAGGGCGAAAGCGTCAAGAGAGATACTGGAGTTAGGCCAGAAGATGCTATGTACTGTCGTCAATATCTCCTATAAAAGCCCTAAGAATAGAAGAGAAAGTGGCCTGAGACTCTACGATTTCCCAGAGTTACTACCTCTGCAACAGAGGCTCTCCGCGTTGGAGGAGGAGGATATTCCTATAGCCCACGTGGAAAGGGACACCATTGCGACACGCACAGCGCCGATGGGAAGGAAGCCAAGTTTTTTTTGAAGTACCCACAGTACAGCACACTGAGATCTTACGCGTCCTATAACGTCTAAATACACCCTTCCTCTCAGTCTAGTGAAAGGAAATTTCTTAATAAAATAGCCGGCCAACTGGGCATATCTACACACATAAGACAGCTCAAACAGATATCGTCATTGCTATTGTAACAGTGGTACTCCTAAAAACATGTTGAGCTCAGGGTGACGGCGTGAGAATTGTTACACTACTGGAAGAGCCCGTCGTCTCCCCAGTCAGGCTTCATCATCAAATTAATCTCTTTCCCTTGTCCCTACCAAAATGACCATCACCGCTCTGAATCCCCTTTCCTACTCCCTATTATTTCACCACTTTTATTAAGAGCTCCACCGGACCATCTCGGTGTGTGGGAGGACCCGAGGTCTGTTCCGTAATTAGTAAATCTGAACTTCAAGTGGGATTTCGGACTTCGAGCTGATAGAGGCGGAATAGAATGGGGTCAGGCTATTGGCTTTTGCACAAGAAAGAAGTGGTAACCGGCGCACCCGCGAATTCACAATTATCGATTGAGGATAGTTTCTTGAAAATGATATGTACTGGCTGCGGTCACATCATCATTGTTGTTATTATTCATCATAATCATCTGGATCTTTCCTTGCACAGATGATCGCTCAAATCGTCCTGTCTTCATTTCCCAAAGAGTAACTATACCCTGGTAGCAGGGGCAGGGTTTGATACTGACAGAGATGCTTTATTCATACCCCAATTAACTCGAGGTAGGGAATGCTAACTAAAAATTTCATAAAATTTATGTCCGCTGCGTCAGAGTTAGACTACGGGGAGCAGGCAAGGCTAGTATTAGTTACAGCAGTCCATTCAGCACTCATCTGTGAGGAACTGAAGGGGAAGTCACGGTGGAGCCTGGGATCCTTTCCTCCTTTCTCTTCGAAAACTCAGATGTGAGAATCTGTTTACAGCTACGGAGTGAGAGTAGGCCTTGATGGATTACTCAGCACGGTGAGATTAGCAGCTTTCCCAGACACTTTTTCATCCATTGTCACGCCAAGAAGCCAACAACGCAATGGCATAGTTCGTACCTATGTGGGTATAGTGTGGGGGCCCGTGGTAAATCTTGACAAAACTTAAGTGAAAACCTACGCTCACAGCATATCGGATCACACAAACCAACACCACATGTCTCCTCTTCCAATGATTAATTTGGTATGGAATGGTGTGTATGTGTCTGAGAGTGTACACAGTATTTTGGACATCTGTATGAGGTGAAGGACATTTGCACAATGTGCAATCGTTGGGGGTAAAGTATAGTGAGTTTGAGGACCCCTAAACGCCATGTAACTACCATACGTTAAAGCATCTCCTACGCTGCAAACCTTCGCCTTTGCTTCACCTTTCGAGCAACGATTGATTCTGTTCTGATTATTACCCTACATTTTGCAGGTTAGTAGCTTTGTCGCAGATTAATTCGGCAAATTGGGGGAAACAGCACAAGGGCGCATATTTTGCAACTTTTTCGAAATTTTTCTTCACAAGCGTGCTGGACACATTAATAGCTTGACTAAGTTCGAAGATGGGCACTGTTAGTGGTTCAGAAGTGGGTCAAATGTCATGTTGACCGGTTTCTGCACGTACGATATACCTATACGGTGTGGCTTTTACATAGGTTTGCAATATGTCCTTTCATACAACACAACCCCTAAACCCACATTCACATACTCCGCCAACAAAAACGTACACACAAGGATGTCTAAATTTCTGCAGGTTCTATATACCCTGTTGTCAGGTTTATTTTTACATGCTATCCTACGACTGCCAGATATGAGACTGACTGAGTGGCGGCGGAAACTGGTAAAAGTGCTGTCTGATTTCATCACAGTGTCATGGACAAGTGATGCAAAAAGTAGTTTCAGTTTTCGTGTGATTTGTATAAAATGAATCGTTAACATAACCGATAATAGTAATAATTACAATAATTTACATCTAGATGTGATATTGACATGTAGTTGCATTTTCTTCTTTTCTTCTTCTTTTAAGTGATGTATTATGCTTTGCCTTGAAATCAACGCCAAAAATATAAACAGATCTAAACTGATCTTCAACTCCACTTGTTTAAATAGATTTTTAAGGAATAAGCAAGGATGAGTGACTTACGTAGTTTTACAAGTAAAGCAAATGCTTGGGTAAATCTACACAATCAAATTCATCCTTGCCGTCGTTTCTACCATTTTGTGTCCACTAGTTTACTCATATGTTTTATTATTCAATGCTTCTGCATACTCTGTTGACATTCTATCCTTGAATCCATGATTTCAATCAAGTTGTTCCCGTAGCATATTTTTAATTTGATAGTAACGCACGGGATTGGGTAGACACATTTTCCATCGTTAGTGTCACACTAACGAACATCTGCCGACGTAAAATTTACCGCAAACTCTTATTATAGAGTGAGAAGTGTGATGAGGGGACGAACGACGAAGAGAGGTTTATGAATAATTTCCTTACCGTGAGCCGTTTTTCAGGGCCAACTTCAATCATCCCTCGGAGCAAATTCTGACAGTCGGGTGGCACGAAATGAGGAATATGGAAAACAACCACGTTTGACTTTTTCCAGGAGTTGTCTAAGATTGTCATCATCAAAGGGTAATGCACCCACAAGTAAAGCATACAGAATCACACCGCAGGACCAGACGTCTGCCTTCTTCCCGTCGTACTTCTCACCCTGAAATCGCACAGAGGTCAAAACACGTTTAGCCAAAATTCACCACCCTGTAATTACTGTGATTATTACAATTTCGTTCCCTTAACTTATCAGCACAAGTACGGAGGTGGAACACGCAAAAGCACACGGATTGCATCCACCCCTTGAACTAAGCCACTACTTCATGCATGTAACATTCACAGGTACACATATAATTTACGGCTGAGAGAGGCGGCAGGGCAATACTGCCGCCTCAAGTATTTGCCCCTAAGCTTAAGCCTCTGGGTGGACCTCTTCCTATACCATGAAATAAACAAATAGACTCGGCCCAGACGCTCCTTATAGCCATTCCCTACTTTACGTGACCCCAATGCTGGTTCCCATAAGTGCTTCCGTCTTAGATTTGTCACAGGTAGATCCCTCTCATGTCCGGACTGTACAAATAAGCGGTGAATGACTTTCCTGGCTTCCTCTCCTTCGCAGCTTCTCTACACATGACAGTTTTCAACCAGGGAAAAAGGTGATGCATGGAAAAAGGCAAGGTAGGGCTGTCGGAGAGCAACCTTTTCCAACAACCCATCCCAATCCCTCAGCACCACCACTTCCCACCTCTCCCTACTTTCCCAGAAATTATACAATCAGATAATAGCTGTAGCTGTTGACTTAATTACACGAGCTCTTCTCAGCGTCATCCCTTGCAACCATTAAAATTCAGCACATATTCTCTCCTCGAAAAAGTGGCGTCGATACTATCATATAATATTTTGAATTTTGGCAGTCGTAAAACTGTTTATAGCTCACAATCTGATGAGGTAAACGACCAAATACTTCTACTCAACCTGAGTCGAGAACGTTCTCCAAAAATAGTAGGATTTAATAAAGTACGCAGCGTGTATGTTTTGTTAAAGGAGGTACGACAAGACCTTAATTCAATTAGGCCATGCCTTCGCATCCAAATTCTACAATAGAGCACAAATATCTCCTAGCTTTATTTTTGAATTAAACTATTCGAATTCGGAGTTAGCATGAGCTTTTTAAAAACCCGGGTATCCTATTCTGTTACAGTTCCGGGGGTCCTCCCTCAACATTTGTCAGGGAGATAGCTACTGAAGACATTAGTATAATTTTCAAATCATTTCGCACAATTTGTGGGAAATGCGTTGAAAAGTTTACAAAGTCTGCTGCAATATACGTGAACAATTCGGTAGTTAAACTTAAAACGCTACTATATTTCCACAATAAAACAGCCTGAAAATCTCAAAACCAGAAATACTTGACCATGTGAAACATTAGGAGATTATACCGAAGTGAAGATTTGCCATAAAAATTCTTCTAATAGGTTACCCATGATATGATTATGTCTGACTCTTTGGCAGAGGCTTGCAACCCATTCGAAAATTCCTATGTCTTATCAAGAATACAAGCTAACAAGACTTTTGCAGTTTGACCGACAATAAACTATGTCTTGCAGAGGTTTGCCTCGGTTTGGTAGCTTCACCAGCCGCCCTTGTCAGATACACATAAAGGAGTTACAAAAATAAATGATGGATAGGCGACGATGCCCACTTGGGACCTTGAACAAGTAGCTGACAGGCCGCGATAGGTCGACCCGGTGGGTGGGCTAAATATTATATTTGTATGAATCACAGTCGCAAACTATTTGTATGGCTCTAACACACTATATATAGATGACTTTTCCCATGGCTGCAGTAAAAACTGTAAAGTGAGAAAAGATCTTTGTGTTCCATGCCGTTCATAGGTTTACATGATTCAAAACACTATAAAAATCCCATAGCCAAAGCTCAAGGGCTGGGCCTATTATTTTTGTTCCGCGAATGATGGTTCAAGCCCCCGTAAAGAAATTTTGTGCCTCTCAGGCGCGATAAATAATAAAATTTAAAAACGTGCCGGCTGAGCGGGCTTGTAGATTGGTTGATGGCCTACGCATCTGTGTTTTCTATACGTGCTGCCAGGAAACGAAGATCTCCAAGTCCTGTCGGTCTACTTCAGGAAGTAAATACAATTTCCGCGACCCTCTAATAGTTTCCCCTCGTCCATTATTTGGGCCAAACTTGTTCCTTTCATCCAGGAACCGCTGCAAGGGACTCCTCGTCTGCTAGGAGGCATTAATCAAGCACATCACTGTTTTAATAGGTTCACAACACACATCACCAGACAGCCAGGGTGGTATGGTTACGAGCGAGTAGAAACTTTCTCCTTCCTTTATCGTATCTGCACTCTGCACTGATGCAAAAAGAGAAGTGTAAGTTCTTGCTAAAGTTTAGACCACTAATGTTATCCACTCACTCTCCCTCCATGCCTTCTTCTCCCTTTGTTGCGCGTCTGGGTGGGAGTGACTAATGCAGCTACATATGCGTGCGTATGTGGTTGACGAAGCATATATTTACGCCCACATCTAACTAGTGTGAGGGGCTAAGCCCGGGCGTGTGTGTGGAGCATGGATAGGGATTCCATCTACTCACACAATCGCAACGCACCATTCTATGAACCTAGACGTAGACCCATTCACACGAGTTTATTATATCGCGCAAAGATAATCTCTCACTCTCCTACTCGATCCTGTGCGGCAGTAACAATGGAAGAACGAAAGGGAAAGAGAATGAGCAGGACTCTCTCGGAGGCAGTGTGATCCAGCTCAAAATTCACCCATGTGGTAAGCATCAGTGGTATATAGAGGAGGGGAACGTACACTCGCACAGGCAGGCAGCGAGAAATGTTTCTCCACTCTAGTAAATGAAAAAGACCCTGGAGGTAATGAAAAACACTAAGGAATGCTCACTCATCTCTCTGCTTCTATCTGTTCCTCGTCTCTCATGTCTTTTTGAAAAAATACAGAAATCACAATAATTTCAGACCATCTCACTACTACTAACACTACTACTACTACTCCTACTACTATCACTACTACTACCACTACTACTACTATCAATACGGCGGCTACTACAACAAATCGATAGTTCCAGCCAGTAGCGTTTATGAGCATAGAGAATGGGTGAGTGTGTTTGACTTCAACCATGCTCTCCTGTGCGGTCGTGAGCATACAACACACACACACATACGCACGTGGGAGCGGCGGATGACTCTGAGAGAAATTTAAAGGGCGAAAAAAAGAAAGGCTTCGACCCGAGCTCATACTTCGCGTTTCAATCTTCATTCTTAACGGAATAATGCGAGCTTCGCCATATCACTGGAGAGTGAGAAGGGTCGAGGGAGTGAGAGAGCAGAATGTATGGAGTGATGCGTGGACGTATGTGTGCCTCTGATACGGGAGTGGGGGAAGAGAAAAGGCTCAAGCTCGAAGCTGACGGTATAACTAATTTTCTTTGTTCGAGTCAAGCTTGGAGCTATAAAGACTTTTCTCAACAACGTGCGGGTAAATATAGGAAACAACAATCATATGATAGGGGTAAGATGTGAGGGAGTGCAAAACTCCTCCGTGCCCAGGCACTTCTCCATATAGGCATATGCCTATAATTACATATGCGTACAACTCCATTCACAATATCGCAATAATGTTCCCGTCACGCAAATCCTCTCTCCTCTGCGTTCCTTTGCTTCCCAAGACTAGGCACTCCAACGTGGTTTTTTCGCGCAGCAGACACAAACACATAAGCACATACGCACACACAACATCTTTCTCTCTGTCAGAGTCATAAAAGGTACGGATGGATCCAGGGCATCTGTGCGCGGCTATAAGGTTGATTAAATCAAACATATACAGACAATTCCCTCCTACCACTCTGGGTTGGTCTAAACATTAGTGCAATGGACTGAATGGGGTATGGTGGAAACCATTCAGTAATAACTGATGACGGACGAAAACTATGTAGCTTCTATCCCTAACTCTTCTCCCTCTAACTCGCCCTCTGGAGACCGTATAATTAACCTGAACATATGAAAGCAGTTTGGACGGAGCCGGGTCTTCTGAGCTCTTTCTTGGAATAGCCATTCCTATAAAAACCCTACCTATACAGCCTCTTAGCTCATCCACTCACCATTTTCCTCAGGCTAGCGTATACAAGTCATATGCACAGGAGGATGGGTATGGTAGACTGATGAGTTCTCTTGCCTCCGCACCAGCCCAAGTTAATTTTCCTGACATCGCCCATCTTCGGTTTTTCGCCTGCTCGAGGAGAGAGGGGAGGCACACCCGCACATCAAGTTAGGGAATATAGCTGAAGCCCCGGGTCTCTTCCTCCTCTTGGGCTCCAGCACACATGAAGCTGTACACAGCCTGTTTGCATACAGCTACGTCTGTCAGTCTGCTGCGTCGCTCCCACGTATCCCGTGGCAGCAAGGTAAACTGTTTGTGCGAGGGGTGGCGATGCTATGGTAGTTGTAGAGATGTGGCGAAACAAAGAGTGAGTGGTCGAGTATGTGGGAGCAGTTCGTAATAAAGTGAATGTGTGCGTTGTTTGAAGGGTCTGGGAAATTGGTATCACAGCAGTGTGTGTGCGTGTGTATGTATATATACAACTCCCCTCATCCCGTGGCACTATTCTGTTCCAGTTGTGCCACCACTGTTGCGAGCCGTGTACAGAAGGACAATTTATTATTAATGAGCCTCTCTGCTTTCCATGAGTTATTCATCCCAGGAAGTCGTGTGTGTGTGGTTTTTCCAGCTTCCCTTCCGCAGGGCCACCAGGAATACATCGTGCACCATTCCCTCTAGTCTCGGATCACAAGTATGTGGGAGGACGTAAATTATACAAATTTAAGACGAAATTCCCTAGCTCTACTCCGCCATTCATTTCCGTCAGCATTGTCATCATTATTTCCCCGTCTCCATTGAAAACTCGCCAAATATTCTCTCCCTAGCCCTGGCTCGCCTCAACTTTCTAAACGAGCCGTATTCATTCTGGTTTGCACTGTGAGGGAAGTCACCATACCAAATGTTCCGATTACATGAGTTTCGGCTGACCGGAATCCCAGGGCGGACATCCCCCACGATAGGATCTCACCGCATAAAAGCGGTGAATACATTGGCACCCAATCATCCTGGTATGTAACTCACTGATAATGGGTCTTTACGAACAGGAACAATATGGTGGTGACGGCTTGCCACAAACTTGTGCATTTCTGAAGGCTGCCAGCCACTTTAGTAGAAAGTATAAATGCCTGATAGCCAGCCGCTATGGGTTTTCAAGAGTCTAGCCAAAAAAACATGATTGGATGACGACCTTGACTGCTGGCATCTAAATGGTAGAAACTGGTACTATGTTTCCTACCCCCCAAATCCCCAATGTACGCCTCATCTGGTGTCCAAGAGGAGAGTGTGGTAAGCGTTGTGATTACTTTAGCACATCACACTTCAGGGCTATCAGTTCCGGCTTCTTAAAGGGGAAAAAACAGCCGCGAAGATTTAAAGAGCTGAGCAAACAGTTGGGAAGGTACCTCGTGCGCGGATAGAATGTACCAAGCACAATATCCTGGCCGGGATCCTGGTGCAGTTCAAGTAAGGAGAATTCATAACAACACCCAGCCCACCATCTTGATTTGAGGAGTTACTAAAAGGGCCCACATAGCACCGAGGAATCCGGGTGATAGCTACAACAATAATTACGAGGATAACTCCAGGAAAGAAAGGTCCATACAAGTGAGAAGAGCACGGATAGAAAGGAAAAGTTATGATGGTCATAATCACGAATCGGTATCATCATCTTTCAACCCTTCATCTCTCACTCTCACTCTCTCGTCGTGGCAGATTATTTAAAAACTAATTCCAGCCGGAGTAGACCTGAAGTAGAAAGGATAGGATACGTTTTTCAATTTCCAAATCCTTTACACTACCACCATCATGGCTTTCAGCAACTTTCGTGTAATATGTTCCAGCAACAGCATAGAACTGTGGTTAGTATTGCAGTGAATGCCCACGCGAACAATACATACGCTTCCTTGGAGTCTATAGACTGTTATAGATACATAAAAACGCACTATACAGCGCACACAGATATGCAGGGGTTTCTATATAAGCACTCATAGGACACGACACAGTGCATGCGAGGTGTTTACACTTGGGTATTTTTACCCGTATAACTTCAGGGCAGGCGTAGTGGGGGGAGCCACAGCTTGTTTCCAACATACTTCCCTCTGGCTGAAGTGAGGCCATGCCAAAGTCTGCAATTTTGATGTTGTTTTTTTCATCCAGCAGAAGATTCTCTGGTTTCAGATCACGATGGCTGGAATTTTCAAATAAAAAATATAATTTGCTACACATCGCTCAACTTTCATATCCCACCATCCGTCTCAGACAAATACATTAACTCCGATTCATGTGGGATTCAACATTGAATAAGCTGAAATATGCGGGGAGAGATCCAGTAAAACTCCCGGCCACGAATGTGCCAGGGGTGGTTATACCCTCGCATGCAAAATGAATTTTTCATTGGTCATCAAGTCATTCGTGTTCTTTGTTTCATTACTAATCCATATCGTAAGTCGATTGGGCACTAGATTCAAAACGAATGTGTCCCAGTTGATTGTACGACACTACCCTCGAAACGACAATTTACCGAAAGGCACTTGGCCGAAAGCCACCGTTACCGAATCAACTTTACCCCCAATTTTTTGCCGAAAGCCACCTTTACCGAATCCACTTTACCCCCAATTTTTTACCGAATGTCAACTTTACCGAATCATGTTTACCGCCATTTTTTTACCCAATCATGCTCACCGAAAGTTCCATTTCCAGAATGGAGTATTCCGTTGCATAAAAGCAATTGTGCAGTAAGAAGTACCGGCCAAATTTGTTTTTAAAATGCTGCTAATTTACTTTATTATTTTTAACTTTCAAAATCCGAGTGTAACAAAATAAAATGTAGCTTAAAAAATCCCCACAATGTGCGCTCAGATGTAAACAGTAGAGTATAAACCAAGTTCAAGTTGGCCATCAAAGTTTGTGTGGGTGCGAAATGTGAAGGACAATTAATACGCGTACAGTTATTCATCATTGGGGGTCCCACTTGTCGAGATTGGGGGCCGCAAGTGATGAACCCGTGATGACCTTCATCTTCGAACTCTTTCTTACTGTTATAGTCGCCTATCTTTCCTCCAAATTCGATTAAAATCCGTCCTCGCGTTCTTTAGTTATCCTGTCCACAGACGGACGGACGGACACGAGTCCCTGCAGAAAGTGACTTTGCCACTTAATAAAAATCGAACTTGATAATTTCTATGAAAATATAATTTTAGTACGCGGCGCATGAGACACGCCAGTCTCGTGCGTGTCAACTAGACTCTCTCTAATCAGAAATGTATCCACTTAATTCTACATCTGCAATTGGGTCGGTGGATACAACACTTTTGTCATTAAATTCGAAATTATGAGCGATACGCATCCATGGAATATGCAAAATACCACTCGACATAAACTGAGGTGGAACACCAAACGGAATTCCATACGAATAAGATGTACAATAGAACCTCGTTAATCCGGCCCTCTCGGAATTTTTGACCGCATTAACGAGTAACCGTATTAAGGGGTTAGTTTAACATGTACTTGGGCTCATCGGGCCGGAAATTTATTACCGTATTAAAGACTGGCCGTATTAAAGGGTGGCCGGATAAACGAGGTTCTACTGTAATTTACTAGCATGATGATGAGATGGCTGGCATTTCATCCTTGCCTTCAAAACGCTACTAGTGGAAATGGAACTTTCGGTGA
>WJFA01000739.1:0-30259 GCA_009870155.1 Pseudobourletiella spinata
CCCGTGTGGGCAAACCGCGTGACCACAAAGAAAATTTGTACTGAAGATATGATGGGGAACGGATCTTGCAATGGGGATTCCGGTGGTCCATTGTATATTTCACGGAAAGGACAAATGATTCAAGTCGGAGTAGTTAGTGTGGGAACAGGTACACATGCGTTTTTGTTTGACGAGTTAGTTTAATGTTTAGTTGAATAATTGTACTCCGATTTTGAGCAGGGTTTGAGATTAAGGTATTTATTACGTGCTCGTGATCTTATCCCTATTTGATGGGTCAGTAGCACGAACTTTGTTTTTCAGACGGGCCCCCTGGTTGCGGGAAGGCAATTGCGTTTTTCGCGAGAGTATCACATTACGTCGGGTGGATTCATCGAAGAATCAATGGATGTGGAAACTACCCCTTGCAGCCATTGGCTACTGCTCCGCCGATCCTCATCAATTCGTCGAGTCAAGTTTTCGAATAGCGGAGATGCGGAGAATATATATGAAATGTTAAAATTCTTAGCGGTGCATACGTATACATGTTATATGATTCTGTGCGTGCGAGGCGATTATTTCCAGGAGCTAAGGATGTGTCTGTAATGATACGACAGAGGTTAAAACCTATGTTCATTTTCCCAATCCTTAGGCCCCCACCCCAAAGACTCAATTGTGTAATGTGTAAATCCATCGGGCCTGTGAGCGGATTTGAACGTTTTCAAATAATATTCTTACAGCATAGATTAACAGGTTCTTGTTAAAAAAATACAGTATGGCACATCGGCCTCTCCGACACTAAATTACTTTAAAGTTGGAAAATGTTATGGAAATGTTGGCGTAAGTGTATGCGCCACTTGTCGGGCTTAGGGAACTACATTAGGTCCGGTCTTTTAGGTCCAGTTTTCCAAAAAAAAAGATATTAACTTTTATGTGCACGTCCAGATCATCACCGAGACGGGATCTTGTGTTTCAAGCTTTCACCGACAAAAATTTGAATTTAGGGCTTGATCTCAAAAGGTCTCAGAATCACCAAAACCAAACCGAGCCGCACAGTGAAGTAATTGGAAAACTTATTTACATTGCTACAATTCATGGCAGAGTGATAGCATTAACTTGGAACTTGGAACAAAATGCTAATGGCGTCGCGATCCAACGCTTGTCTTTTATTTTAACAGTTACTGTCGCAGTGATAAACAGAAAAAGAAGGTTCTTTAATTTTAAAACTTATGGAAAGAGTCACAACGTGTTGAAAACACTGCTGTAATACGCAGAATTGGGATTTATCTTGAGAAGTTAAGAGGGGATGGTGGTAACGAAAATTCGATTAATATTAGTACCGTAAGTAGTCGTGATTCCTATTAGATTAAATAAATTGCTGCTAACGCAACTTTCATGGACTAGAGCGGATTTCTATTCTTTCATCGAATTCAGAAGATTTCAAAAATTATTTCGTTTAGGCATGATTCAGGTTGTTAGATCCGGTCCTGGTGATGTAGGATTCCATTAATGTTGAAGTAGGTGCCAGGACCTGACCATGTCTTCGTGTTTGCGATCGCATTGACAGTATGAAGATCTAGGTCCTAACTTAGGATCATCAATTCATAACCTAACTTCATTCCCTACTCGGGCTCACTGCCTCGGAATACGTCTTCGACCCGGGTTTGAAAATGAATTATTGGGAACCCTGGGGAGGTTCGCCGATGGATTCTAAAGATTGAAGTCAGTCTCGGTTTATTTGGTTTAGCCCGACCCTAGACGGAGACCTGCTGGAAAGTAGTGGTGATAAGAAAGTCCAGTGGACTAGCGGCTGCTGATAGGGATAGAGCTCGGAGTTTACTCCAAGGCAATTCCTCCTAATTAGTCCAACGTCCCATCGTTTTTCGTGAGTACGTGCTAATTTGAATTTTTATTGCACTGAACTTGACGTCCAAATATGGTAAGCCATGAACCTAAAATAATAACGTCCATGATGGATATTTGCTATATCATACAACTGCAAATGCATGCCAGATTGGTTTAAACATAAAATCATTAATTTATTCACAACGGACTCTAAATCTAAAACACTTTAGTTTTGCTTAAAGTAGGAAAACAAACTTTATACTGCCATTATTGCTATAAAAAAACATCATCATGAGCATTCATGTGTTTTTATTGACAGCTGAGGAACTAAGAGTGGGGTGTAATCGAAGGGTGTTGGACACCTGTGCTCTGGCTTGATAATCCGATATTCCTCAGTCAATCGGTTTACATATCTTTCAGCACCTCTTCTTAAGACCGCAGAAGTTCTCAAATTATTTTCATTAGGATACAGTGATTTCTTAGTGTGATTTTAAAACTTCTAACACGCCATCCTGAACTTGCAACAATGAGTCGGTAGGTCGATACTCTCAAATGTTGATGTACTGGGTATCATACAAGGGAAACAAGTCTCCTTCGGAAAAGTCTCGTCTGGAAAATTAAAGCACCAACAGGAAATAAGCCGTGGTTTTTGTCATAGGCTACTTCGCTCACCACGAAAATCCAAAGAAAAGCCTTCTTTACCAATGGCAGTTCGTACAGGCAAAGTATAAATGTTACGTTACGAGTAGTTTCAGGATGTTTGAATAATGGGCCCATGGGGGACTTAAGCCTCTCGCAGTAGTATCTGACTTCAGCAAAAGCATCAACCTTGAAATCTTCAAAGTAAAATATGCCTTCATAAAATGTGTATCGTGTCGTACTTATCGATAAATGAGGCAAACGTGGCATGATAGTTTATGATCAGTCGAAATGATAGGGAAACTCTGTTAAAACTATTACCTTCATTTCCTCTACTTGGCACTTGTTGAGGTACTAAACGTTTTAGTAGGGTGTGGGAAATTTTGTGAACGACAATCTAGAACCAGTCATTAGAACCATCATGAGTGCATATATAAAGTCGTGAATAGATTCCAGAAGCCACAGTGGTTCCTCATCTTTGTTGTCTTTTGTTATCCCATCCACGCACTTCCGAATCCGTTGCTCACAGACTGCCCAAGGATCTCTCTCCAAGATTACCAGCACGACCAACAAGAAAATCGTTAATATGTGGGTTCAAAGAGTAATGTTACTTTACCTGTTCCTATCTCTGCGTGCAGCTCCGGGCTACACTGTTCCTTCATCTTGTAATGGAATCAGTTGCTCAGATGTCTGCAGTTGTTTCCTTCCTGACTGCTTAGCGTGCTGGCGTATCTGCTGCGGGCTTCGTGGAGATCGCGTAAAGTGGTGTTAATGAATTTCTTGGATAAGTTCTTGAATTTCTATCTTGACTAGCTAATGGTCTTTCGATGCAAAGATAAAAGGGATTCCTGTTACATAATTTTTTCGATTAGTAAATCACCGTATTTTCACATGGGTTTCAGGAAATCATCTTTGGACAACTGTAAGACCGAGAATCTTCAGGCTCGTGCGTAGACAGTTGAAATTGAAGGAGGTTGGTGAAAAAAGCAGTCGGATCGTCATCTTTGTGGTCACACATACACACACTAATGGATGGACGCATCCTTATTAGTGTCCCATCCCTTCCCATACCTTATAGTTCATGTAATTTAAATCTATCAATTATCTTTAACCTTTAAAATTTCAACCCCCTGCCCTGTCATGAAAATTTCACTCAAACTTCGGTTTTGATTTGTTTCAGCGTAATCAATTACTAATTATTTTTCTGTACTGCATGGACAGAAGTTGGTATTTCTTGGGTTTAAATTTTATAATACTCGGTAAACTGTTGATTGGTAATTTATATGAAAGTAAACAAATTCGGGATGAATGTGAAGACCGTTGTACTGCACACTGTAAAGAAATAAAGCGCACGAAGTTAATCAGAAGTTTCTTCTTGGTTAAAACGTTTTATTTTGAAGCGCGTCAATAAACGATTTGACACGTAGCCACGCGAAGCCTTCCCCCGTTGTCCCAGTGAAGAAGTGGCAGTTGGTTAAGCTGCTTTTAAGCTGGTACGAGTTTGATGAAGTTGAGTTGAAGAAACCGAAGAGAGGTTTTAAATTGGTCAGTTAAGGATTGCGGGTAGACCTAGAATTTACGCATAACATCAAACTTGAAGCTTCAGATGTGTAATTTCACAAGAATACTGTTAATGTCACGAATCTTTGGTTCAAGTCTTCCATGCTGATACGTGATGGTGATGAGTACTTTTACTTGAAATTTAATCCACTGTAGACGTGAAAACATCATGCACAAAATCATCGTTCTGCTTGATGGCATCAGCCAAACGAAAGAACCCAAATGGGCAGAAATCAAGGTTATTATAAACTTAGTTAATAGCCTTGGGTAGAAACAAAGGGGTAGAAATGGGGACTGGAGATCTCTAAAAGCCTCAGAAAGCAAGGCTTCATGGAACATAATATTGGGAATATTTCCGGAAGGACTCCTGCCCATAAAGTCATTCCTGATACATTCCCGGTTAGTCAACAGCGGTAAATTCAAAAGCGACACATCAGATTTCGCCAAGTCTGCAGATTCCACGCAGATCTCCAACGCGTCGGCTTCCATAATACCTTTCCATGTAAGTTTAGTCCCATTTCTCACCGTATTGAAGACACGGAAGGAAAGTTCCTGAGCTCTTACGGAGATTTTTAGGGAAATTACTTGTAGTAATGGATCGAAAAGTAAAATTTATTGGAGTTGCCCTTGGGATTTTTACGTGCTATTTCTACTATGGGATACTACAAGAGACCATGTAAGTAACTGCCGACAAATAACGTGTGAGGTTTACATAAGAACAGCTGATTTCTTGACCTGGTATTCTTATGATTTTTGGGTTTTTATTCCAGAACACGAGGCAAGTACGCAAACAATGAGAAGTTTACATACACATTGTCTTTGGTTTTCATCCAGTGTATCATCAACTACGTGTATAGCCTAATCGGTAAGCAAATATTCAGTTTCTTACATTTTTTGTGTTCAAACTTTCCAAACTGGAGTATGTTCTGGTTATTCACGGTTTCGGTAAAGCCGGTGTTCAAAATACGAACCTGTAAATCCAGAAGATATGTATCTCTTAACTGAGTTTAATAGAATTTATTTGTTGGTTTTGATTCTTTACTTTTGGATGCCTAATATTTTCATTTTACGTTTCAGTTTTGAGAATATCTCCACCTCCCAGCTCTGCTAATGGGCCGAACCAAGTTAAGAAATCTCTCTATGCCGTATGCTCACTTACCTACTTGTTGGCGATGATCACATCAAACATGAGTTTACAGTGGGTCGCTTATCCAACCCAGGTACATCCTTATTTTATGCGGAGATTTTAGAAAATTCATGAAAGAATTTATAGGAATTACAACTATGAAAATTTATTTTCAATTCTTCTTTGATTCTTACATCCACAATCTTGTAAGAAATGATAGATATATATAAGCATGATGAGGCTCCTTTTTAATTTTGGCGTGGTTACCTTAATGAGTAAGAACAGTAATTGTCATGAAAAAAGTTCTTACAGCAGGTATAAAATCATAATTAAGCGTATTCTTCACGATTTTTTAATGATAGTGAATTTATAAAAATGAACCAGAGGGTAATCTTGGAAGCAATATCGATCGCTAATGCAGAGATACTCATTCTGAAATTACAGGTAGTTGCCAAATCTTGCAAGCCAATCCCGGTGATGGTTCTCGGAGTTCTAGTCGGTGGCAGATCATACGCTTTAAGAAAATATCTATTCGTTCTTCTTATTGTTCTCGGAGTGAGCATGTTCATGTACAATCCCAAGAAGGCCGCTCAAGGTGCTACCAACGCCGGTGAAGGACTTGGTGTTGGCGAGTTACTCCTGGTGAGTCCCAGCCCACAATTATTTTTCAATATTACAATTTATGTTGCAGAAAATAACAATATTCCACTTATGTTGCTAAGATCATGTCCTTGGCAATGGACGGTCTGACCGGAGCCGTGCAGGAAAGAATGCGAAGTGGACCCGTGAAACTTAACTCTGGAGTTCTCATGAAATATATGAACCTCTACTCCATTGGTTACTTGTTAGTGGGTCAGTGGCAATTGGCACTCCATTACTCTTTGTCTCCGAACCGTAATCTCATAAATTAATTTAATTTCCAGCAATCATCGTTACCCATGAAGTGCTCACATTCCCTGCCTTCGTCTCCAGACATCCCTCCGTCCTGCCAAATATCATGGTATTCAGTTTAGCATCCGCTCTGGGTCAGTTCTTCATATTCGTCATGGTAACGGACTTCGGCCCGCTCCCCTGCTCCATCGTAACCACTACCAGGAAATTTTTCACCGTCCTCGCCAGCGTATTCATCTTCGGAAATGTTCTAACGGACAGGCAGTGGTTAGGTGCTACCCTCGTTTTCGTCGGACTCAGTTTAGATTCTATTTATCATTAACGGAGGCAGTGTGGATCGCTGCTCGAGGGAAATGGCGTTTTATTTTGCACAATCCTTTAATACGGAAAACTGTGTTATTTAATATGTTGTAATTTATGCGCCCTCATATACTTGGGATGTCTGGCTGAGGGGTCCGGTGTATTTATTCCTTGTTTCTTACGGGATCAAAAATAAAGATGATCAAATCGAGACAAATTCAATTCTCAACTTGTTAAGCCCGCTCGCTTCATGAGCAAGAGCTACTCCGTCCCACACAGTCTTGGCTTCCAACATGAAACGGTACCAATCCGTGCCATTGAATGAGCTTCAACTCCATTAACCCTAAAGGAAAAACAGAGTAAGTCGGCCTTGTGAGTTAAGACTACTACGCAGCGCCCAGTGCTGACTGGCTCTATATATAGGTTGTCGTCGAGTAAACTTATCAAAAGGAACACTCTTCGTTCCACTGGATAATGTCCATGATGCGAATCCAGTGGCAAAACGCAGCTCATCTCCATTAAAAATATTTGCCAGCTATTTAACAAGCACACAACTCCATCACCAAGAGAGGATGGGCATAAAACACTGGAGTTTGCAACAGGTTCAAACTTTATTGTTTACCGCTTGGAAAATCTAGTCCACTTCCTTTTCCTCCCCGCCATTAGTGACGCAGTCCACGTCCGCTCGAATTCTCGTCATTAATTTTGCATGCTAACAACAACGACAGGAGTAAAGTGCACACAGCACATTATCTGCAAATCAAAAGGGGACACCTCTGCCGGCAAGTCGCATAATAGGCTCGGTCGACAACTCCATGTTTATTGAGGAAGGGGCATTGTGAAGCTCGAGCATGCTCTCTCCCATAGAGTATAACCAACTTGATTCCCTGTGCGAATGCATGTTAAAGTCACATGGTGATATTTCCTCGTTAGTTAGGACTTGACAGCGCAGGCCATTAGCACGTCCAGTTGTCATGGTCACGTAGTAGAGCCCCGTGCAATCTGACTTGACAGCTGCGGCGGCAGCCGCAGAAAGGCATCAGGTCCGTTACGTGACGAGCCTCCGTCTACGTTTACATAAAATTTAGCGCCTTCTTAAGCTCCACGTAAAAAGCAAATAACATGGGAGAGACTCTTGCACGGTACATAAAACTCTGCTGTCCAATTCCCAATACTTATGTCCCTAATCCCGTCCAAATGACCACGCGCGATTCCCACAGACAAGTTTGCGCATCCTCTCAACTAAACTCAAAACCAGTTGATTTTATTATAATGTAAATGTAATACGCTTCACCGACCGAACGCTTCATATACCGTCCAGCACGCAACCCCTTAACATCCACAGTGTGCAAAAGTCGTAGAGAAATGTCAGTCTCAAAGGTTATTATATACCGCGTAGCACGGACGATATCAATCACAGAAACTCAGCCATATAAATCTGTATTAAATCTTGTCCAGTTTTAAGTGACAACCCATATACTCCCACAGCATCTCACACCCAACCGCTAAATACTTCTGAAAATAGTCAAAAAAGAAAATTTACGCCCTCGGCCGAAACTGACCGCCCTTAATTTCCAACGGTCAAAATAACTCTTGAACCAAATCCACATGCGCATGCAGCTTCCCCAAAGTCTCGCCGCCAGTAGTCAACCCCCCAAACCCAATGGAGACACACCATTATACACGGCTCGACTATATGAGCTGCACAAACTGCTCCACAGTCCACCACAAATCAACCGCTTAATTTCCGCATATTATCCCTCTACGCTTAATTAGCTCTTTAGTGGGAGCTGGCGGAGAGGGGGGGGGGAAAGAAAGAAGCGCCGTTGTCGTTGATAAAAAGGCGTTAGTTGGGCAGAAAACTCGTCAGACAATTACATAACCATGTCTGCCCGAGCGGCTCGGCTCGTCCTCCTCTACCTGCTTGCATGGCATTCCGTCCAACATCTCAACTGACAGAGTCTCCTGAATGCATTACACGAACTGGTCTTGTCTGTGGCCTGCATCCGCATGACACAAATTTTACTCCCCGATAGTTTTTTCCCCATCCTCACCCACTGATGTTAGCTGTGTATATATGTACACATGTATGCTAAAGAGGCATAATGGAAGCTTTGACACGACACATAATAGTAATGCACGGCCAAGGTACTATACACCACCAAACCCACATCATCATACATTTAACTTCCTGCATTACTACAGGAGCATATGCCGTAAATTAACTTTCATTAGGGAGTAAGTAAACTATGCACCACGCACCACCGCATTGACCACTGCAATGACACTATAATTCTCATGCGAGAGCAGATGTAGTTGTAAGGCCCCTCAGGAGATTTACAGGGAGACAAAGGGATGAGGCTCAGGAAGGAGTAGAAATCTGACTGTGCAAAAGGTTCAAACAGATAATATTACTCTCGGTCTCGGGGAAGAAAGGGTGAAGGAAGGAATCTCTGCTTTTGAATCTTCCCGCGAGACGCAGAAAACAAAAACATGCCACTAAAAGCTTCTATACTACACAAATGTACTTGAAGAAGGGATATGATGAAGGCGAATATAAGGCAGCAGAAAGGAGTGTGTGAGAAAATAAGTGTGTGTGAGTGCTTGGTGCACACATAAAGGATGGACGGACAGTTGTTGCTGAAGAAAAATAAGATCCATTCAATCTCCACTACACAAACAAAGTGTTCGTTAGGGAGTACGAGTGTGTACAGCTCTCGGCCCAGTCCGTTCCTGGTCGTTATCATGACAATCTTAATTTGACTGTAAATTCCTTCATCTTTTAGCATATTACTTTAGTTTTTGATTTTGTGACGGGCAATCTTGTTGGGTCCTCCACTCATCCACAGTATTTCCATCATCACGTAAGCTGTCGGGTGTCAACAGAGTACATAGCAGTGGTGCACATTTTTTTTTCTTCTTCGGAGAAAAGTTGAGAGTGTTCGTGTCAACCATTTTTCATCACCCTGAGCAGAGAGCAGGAGCCATCAGTCAGTCTCGTAACGAACATGTAATGGCAAAGTATAATAATAGAACTGATTTCTTCAATTCGTCCTCATCATTGAAAGGTACGGTTCGTACATACAGTCAAGTCTCGTGTGTATGTGCGTGTGTGCATTACATAGCCTTATCGCTTTATCTGCTCATGCTCTATAAAGCTAGATTATGTGTCGAGAGTGTTGTTTTGAAACCCGGACGACGGGACAGGGACAAGGAGACTACCTGGAGGACCCCGTGAAAATGGATAGAAAACTGGGTTATGTAAGTGTGGTGCTGCTCCCTGCTCCTAATACTGCTCGCGAGCGAGGGGACCAGGGAGGGAATCAAACGGATGACGGAAATCAAAATATGTAACACGGCACATACATAACGGCAGATGTTCTTGAAAAGGAACAAAAACCTTTTATTTTTTTTATTCGCTCTCCATACGAGAGACACGCAGGGAGACCCTCAGAGAAACACGTACGCACAAACACACACACGCTTCCCCTTTTTGCAGATGTTCAAATGGATATATCCGACCGGAGTGTTTGTGTTGGTTTGGAACTGGAATATATTTTCTGTACAGGGAAGAAGTGAGGGCGAAGGGCTCGATGGAGAGTGTGTCCGTGTGTGTGTGTAATGTTGCAACTGCTCCTGTTGTTTTTTGAAACATGACCATCGTCATATTTTTAGTTTGGAACAACACTTCAAATTTTAATGTGTGAGGGACTTGGAAAAATATAAATGGTGAATTCATGTGTTTAAACGGCGGAATCCGAAGTGGTTTCATTTCTTTCACCATGTTTGAAATCTATCATTGTAAGAGATCTGATCTGAGTTTTCGGTGTGTACGTGTTTTGTACGGTGGTGGAGGTGAATTGACGATGGAGTGACATTATTTGTTTTGGAAATATTTTCAGATTTGACCCCAGATGAGCTACGAATCTTGGCGGATATCCGACGGAGGAAGGAGAAATTGTTGCTGGAAATACAGCAACTTCAAGAGGAGATCGATGCAGTGTCCCGGGACATCTCAGCTAACACATCCGCGACGACGTCCACGACCACGGTGGCAACTTCGTGTCCGTCAAGTGTCTCGAATGCGACGAGCGCCTCCAATACTGAGGAAACAACTAGTGTAGGCTCGGACGGATGCAATAATTCACGCACTGCAAACGATAATATTAAGTTAATGAGTTTAGGATGTAAAAAGTTCAATATGGATCCCAAAAAAGGGATCGAATTCCTCGTCAACAACACCTTACTTCAGCCGAGTGCGGAAGATGTGGCCCAGGTATTCTTGGTTCAGTTTTTAATGTGAATCGATATCTGTGTGCGTTTAGTGTAGGATTTGAAAATATATTCTTGTTTTGCAGTTTTTATATCGCGGAGAGGGACTGAATAAGACGGCGATAGGGGACTACCTTGGAGAAAAGAATGAATTTAATGAAGCGGTTTTGAAAGCGTTCGTGTCCCTTCATGATTTTACCGATTTAATACTTGTCCAGGTAAGGTGACAGTAATGGATGGAGTGTTTCGGATAAATGCACCTTTGATGTAACCTATAAAGTACCCTGAAAAAGTAGTATTTCTAAACCAAGATTACTTAAGTAAATCTTTTTCTTTTCTAGGCTCTACGGCAGTTTCTGTGGAGTTTTCGCCTACCAGGGGAAGCGCAGAAAATTGATCGCATGATGGAAACATTTGCTCAACGATATTGTCAATTGAATCCCGATATTTTTACAAATACCGATACGTGCTACGTCCTTAGTTTTGCTATTATTATGCTCAACACGAGTCTTCATAATCCGTCAGTCAAGGTGAGACATCCACCTCCTCTTTTATGCACCACCCATGATGATTCTAAATACGCAGAGATTTGAACCCAGCTGGCATTGCAATGGCGCCCTTGATATGACCCTGATTTTTTAATGATTTCAGGAGAAACCTTCAGTGGATCAGTTCATCGCCATGAATCGCGGAATCAATAATGGCGGTGACTTACCTCGGGAGTTATTAATAAGTCTGTATAATTCAATCCAGGCCGAACCGTTTAAGATCCCCGAGGACGACGGAAATGATCTCATGCACACGTTCTTCAATCCTGATAAAGAGGGTGAGTATTTTTCGGGTGTACGACCATGTCTAAAGCTCTTAGGCGTGTGCAGAATTGATAGAATCCTCCGCTTACTACGCCTCACTTAAGAGAATCTAGTTCTGAGGCCACGTGTTTCAGTCGTAAATCTTGTCTTGGTTCGTGTAGGGTGGCTGTGGAAGCAGGGTGGGCGGTACAAGACGTGGAAACGCCGTTGGTTCATCCTCAACGACAACTGCCTCTACTACTTTGAATTCACGACGGACAAGGAGCCGCGCGGGATCATCCCACTGGAGAATGTGAACATTCGTGAAATTGTGGACCGCTCCAAACCTCACTGTTTCGAAATCTACTCCTCCATCGGTCAAATAATTAAGGCTTGTAAAACGGATGCGGATGGGCGGGTGGTGGAGGGGAAGCACGCCGTGTACCGTATGTCGGCCAGCACGAAGGAAGAGCGTGATAGTTGGGTCGCTTGTTTAAATTCAAGCATTAGTCGTTCACCATTTTATGAACTCTTAGCTCAGCGGAAGCGGGTGGCAAGTAACAATTCGAGTACTTTAAACCTCCAAAGCGCAGTCCACCGATAGAGTCAAAAAATTTAAAACCTTTTTAAAACGCTTAACCATTTACTGTTATAATAAATAATTATAATTATATTAGATTTAAAATGAGAAGGAAAAGCATGATTTTCAAACATACACACATATATACACACAGTACTAATATACGTAAGTCCTACACTCACAACGTTCGTTACTTAGTGAATACATAAATGTATTATTATTATTATTAATATATATTATATATACATATATAAATAAATACTATATTAAATGTTTCCGTAGACGGTCAGTTCAGATTCATATTGTTATTTTTATTTTTATGGAGATCCAGTAAAGTTATACTGTTATTTAATTGTAGTAGCCTTCTCTACACCTCTCAATGTATTCTCTTTAGAGCCCACCTTTTTGTATACTGTTTACAGAACGGTTACTACTTGTACAAAAGTGAATGATTTACCAAAAAATCCCCACACATATAGTTGCTAAACCACAGAGTAGTAAATCATTTTTAAAAAACACCCCTCCCCCTTTTTAGCCAGTCTATAATTATGATGCATCATCGTCGTGATGATGATATTTGTAATGATGCAGTTCACCACGCTGATGATGATATATCCACAAATTAACTATACAAAATTACAAACTGGTTTTAAAATAAAAAAAATTAATATAAGAAATAATGCCACTTTCCCATGTGTCATATTTGGACTTCCAAATCACTTCTACTTCACCTTCTATGACTCCTCATCCTCATCCTGTCCCAATTTCTAATTGATGATGAATCATTGAGATGACAAGTTCTATACGGATATATACATATATATCTATATGCGAATCATAATAAAGGGCATGGCATAATGTATTCAATGAGTCAGCCACAGACTTTCAGGTGAGAAAGGTGAGCCACCCACCCTCATCATAATATGCCTCTTGTCAACACATGGTTGCAGCAGTGCGGAGTGGGTTAAACAAACCGGAACAAAATAAATGATATGAACCCTCGAAAAATGCTAAAACAAACGCAGAAATATAGCGTCGCCGCTGGACGCACATGCACACACACACACACAACTACACAAACACATGCAGCAGCTCACACATATCCACCTTTTTAACTAGCCCCAAAATCTCCCAATAAGTGAGTGATCTCAGAGCGAAGATACGGAAGGAGGATGCCCTGTAGGAATGTTGTATTATGTGAAGGCTGCATGTTATGTACGCAGTAGTGTAGTAGTGGGAAACACACCGTAGTGTACCACCGTGTGTATAAGCACTGATGGATTCAACGGATGTTGTACACACGGAAGCCGCACAAAAAAAGCAACGCCTGCTCAATACACAGTACACATAATACTACACACTCCACACACACTGCCTTTTTACTCCCTGACTGACTGGCTATGCACCACCACAACCACAGAGCAGCCGACGGGGCAAAAATACTACTATTAAACCATAGACTTTAGGCTTAGCTTCCGCCGACCGAACCCCTGTCTTTTCCGTATAGTGTTAATAATAATAATATTAGTTATTATTATTATTGTATACGTGGAGTAGAAAAATATTTTGTATTTCCCTTTTTTATTATCCCAACTATACCAATCTCAATTTACCAGTGCAGTGCCGTCGCCGTGGGTCCCCCGTGCATGTTATTATTGTCGGCCGTGCTCTCCGCGCTTCCTATACGAATTCTGTTGTGGGTGCATGTGTACGTGTGTGTGTGTGTCTGTGCCAGAGGAGTCGAAAACTTATTGGACGACGGGGAGCCTTCAAACGTGAATAAATTAGTTTGTAGGGAAAGGAGTAAATAATAATAATAATAATAAGTAATTATGTAAAGGGGATATTTATTTTTTTAATCAACGACGAAAACGACGAAGACGAAATATTATCGGAGTTTACCCAAAAATAATAGTGTGTGTGTGCGCACAAAAGTTTGAGTTGAGTGATTTGGTGGTCAACTACTATACTTAACTGTATATATAGAAATCTACATAACTAGTTGCTCCACAATGGGACTGTGATGTTGACTCACGGCGGTGAGTTAATGTGCGGTCGGTGTGGTCCTGTGCGGTGGTGGACACGGTGAAATGATAGGGAATTAAGTAAGTTGGAAGAGAATTTTTTTTTGAGAATTTTCACATGATTACCAAATGCGAAACATGTATAAATAGGAAAAGGGAGATATGATTGACCTATTTGGGTGGAAGCCAGTGGAGGTTCATCATCATCATCATCAGCATCATCATCATCACCATGATCATCATGAGGAACATCACCCGGGAGCGCATTACCCGTGTCTCCCTCCATTGTCTCTCCCGTACTTCTCCCGTGGCTTTTCAAGTCATGTGGAGAGAGCTCGCTTAGCATTGGAAATATACTTAAAATGTTTCTCGTCAATATCCCATTGTTTCCCATGTGGATTTTTCAAAACATGCTATTATGAGTTGGCCATGCATAATGCACGTACTAAAATCTTGTTTGATGTCTTCTGTGGTTTTGCAGGACAGGAAATACTGGTGAGGGTGCTGTTGAGGCGCGCGTGGTGGTGAAGACAAAATAGGTTTGTGGGAAAATATGCCGTCCAAAAAGTACAATTTAGTTCAGAGTCCTGGGGATGACCTTGACTCCAGGATCCCCCTTGTTCCAGACGAAGCGTTCCAGCACGGAATTCACTACAATGTGAAGGTACNAGCACGGAATTCACTACAATGTGAAGGTACGTATACGACCGGTGTGAATGTTGCTTAATAAATTATGAAAGTCGTGAATCCAGCTCAAGTTTTTTTGTTTGTAATTTATGAATCTCGTGAATCGAAATGAAGTTGTTTAATAAATTACGAACGTCGTGAATCGTGAATCGAACTCAAATCATTACTTTATATAAATTCTAACATTTCAATGGAAGGTTTTCTAATCACATTTTCTGTTTTTGCTGTACAGTACATTGGAGCCATGGATATCCCTCGACCCACAAGTCGGGTGGAAATAGTTGCTGCAATGCGCCGCGTTCGTGTAAGAGTTCCTCATGCGTAAATAAAGAAAAGCAGTGTTTCTCAGAGGATTTTGGCAAAAGTTTGAAATGACCGGTATGATGTATGTTCTGAATAATATTTTGTTTATTTCCAGTTCGAATTCAAGTCGAAGGGCATTAAGAAGAAAAAAGTTTGTTTGACAGTATCAACAGAGGGGATTCGGACTTGTATTCGGAAAAAAGCTAAGGGAAAAAAGGTTAGTTTACACGGAGTAATAAGTGTGACAGCCGGTTATTTATTTCCACTCCGTACCCCTCATGTTTTGTCGTAAACATTCTCTCGGAAGAGCCCACGATGGGATGGGATGTGTGTGTGTGTGTGTGTAGGCCAGGCCAGCCAGCTCAGTAGTAAAACCAATATATATGAAATCTCTCCCAGTTTGTTTCAATCTCCGGTCAACCACTCCCGCGGCGGGTGTGGCCTCTATACATATGAGTGTGCCCGAAACTATATTATACGCTATAAGATCTAACACACATGACATTTCAGTCTACTGTAGTATTCCTCACTGATATAGATAGAGTTCCATCATATATAAACACAACTATTGTCACTCGGTCGAGATAGCATGATATTTTTTTTCAGCGATGCAATCAGGATTTATCGAGGTCGAATCTCCCATTATACTCTCCTTTTGATTTGTATGTATAACAAATTAATTGGAGGATTGTAACTATAGGAGCAGGATGATGATGATCATCATCATGCTCCCCGATCCAGTCAAAGTCATGTCACAAACTTCCTTTCCTCGTGCAAAGGACGAATAAAGTGAATGTGCATGTGTGTGTGTGTAAAAAGGGTTCAACATGTCAACAGATTTATGACTTTGATGTTGCTTTGAAGTTGGTCAAAGATAGTGCGAATCATTCACTATTGTTAACTCTCGCCAAAAGACTCTCTCAGCCCCTAGTCGAGGTTGCGCATTGCTGATTTTTATTATGCAATTCCGCACACACACAATGTTTCACACTTTTTTCTGCCCTCTCCGACACCGTCATCGTCCTGGTTTATTGCGGAGCAGCGCGACAAATGGATGGAAAGTCTTTAATCATTCAATAACACGCGACGACCTTGGCGTCCTCTTCCATTCTTTTATGATTTTAATGCTCAATTCAAAAGTAATTTGGGATATGCTGATCATTCAGTCAAAATCTCCACGGCAACAGTAGTATCCCCGACATACACACACGCACACACACTCTAATCCCCAAAGTTATTTCAAATTTTCCACGCCAATAAATTTGGGGTTGAGCCATAGAGTTCTACCACCTCGATGCCCTCGTCGTATGCGGGAATTTACTCAATTAATCACCCGGGATATTTTCCTTCACGACGTCACAAATCCAACAAGTCAGCGGAAATCTCCTAGGAATGATCAACTCGGAATAATTGGCGACAACTAATCCATCCCTGTCAACAGTATATATGCTCCCTCCTTTCCATCTTTCAACAGACTTATTGTCTGCATGGTTCCTCCCGACCTCAACCCGCTAACGCTAACTGGCAGCCACACTCATTATTATTACGAGTACGACGACGACGGGGATTTTCTCACGGAAGACAAACTGCTTTGTGTCTCCATCCCCCGCCACAGTACATTTATGTGTTTCGAGATGTAATCTCTGCGCATTCTTTTAAGAGTTTCTCCTTGTTTTTTTGTATGCTTTACAGAAACAGCAGCTGAATAATGTGCCGGAAATAATTGTAGAATCTCATCCAATCTATAGGATTTTCTACGTCTCACACAGACTCGCAAGATGTCAAGATATTTAGTTATATTGCAAGGGAAACATCCTCATCAGTATTCCACTGCGTTGTGTTCAAAGCTGCGAACAAGGTGAGCTCTCTTACCCGGCTCCTCATCTCTCTCTTTCTCACATACACACACGAGCAAATACACACAAACACACACACACACACGGTCAAACGAGCATATACACACACACACCCACACACACGGTCAAACGAGCATATACACACACACACCCACTCACTCGCTCACACATATAATGACACTCACACAGATACACACACACACGAAAACTCATACAACACCGACACACAGACACACACACACACACACACCGTCGTCCACCTAACAGCTCATCGTCGAGCACAAGACTACGACTAGCCATAGAGCGGTAGCAGGGGTACTAGTAGTGGAAGCTAATGGTAATGGTGCACTAGCAGTGACGGTAGTAAGTCGTATGGTAAATGGTAAGACCGGAGAGCTCGGAGTGAGAGAGAGAGAGATGGGAAGGATGTTGGCTATTATTAAAACACATTTTGTCGCATATGTTGTCTCGGAAGAGCCATAACAAATATAGGTTTTACCTCGTCAGAGAGTGAGGGAGCGCCGGAGATGGGCGCGCTAACTAGAGAGTTAGAGAGACAGGGACTGTGTGTGCGTATGTGTGTGCGTGAGAGTGTGTGTGTGTCTGTGTGTGTGTGTGTGTGTGTTTGTGTGTGCACCTTAGGCAATTGAAGACAGGTCATAGCTTACAGGGTTTATAAACAAAATTTCCATGTAGTAATATGTAATTCCTTTTCACACGGACACCACCACCACCGCCATCACCATCACCGTCATCTCATATATAACCACACACTCGTAGTAGTTACCAATACACACTACCTTCCTACCAACCTTACCTATTATCTCTCTCTCTCTCTCTCTCTTAAGCATACTACTCACTCTATACATGTCTGTGTCCTTTAAGTTTAAAAAATAGAATTTCTAAATTTAAAACTCCGTGGTTTTTTTGTCAAGACCATTTTTTTCTCAGTGCCACACACATTGAGCTTTTCAATAGACCCGACATCCGACAACGGGTAGTCACCATTTCTGCAGATTTTCTTTCATCCACAATTTTGCCCCTCGCGTGTTCCTTCCTCTGTGAGAGAACGTGTGTGTGAGAGAGAGAGACGGTGATTGTGAGTATGTGTGTGTGTGTGTGACTGACTGACTGACTGACTGACTGTGTGCGAATATGTGTGTATGACTCCAACTGTGTGAGTTTGTGTTGTGCAATTTTTTTCCGTCCCGTCTTCTTTACTACTACTCTGTGTTTCCCTCACGGTCTTACACTCCGCACGACTGTCTTTCGCTCCGCATCTTCCGTTGCAACCTTCCCCGATTTTCCCATTCTCTCTACATAAATGTCCCCGTCGTGTTGAGTTATTACTTGTTTGTTTCCTCTCGGAGTGTGCGGCGGTGGCGGTAGTGGTGGTGGTGGGAGCATTGTGTGCGTATGTGGATGTGTGTGTGTGTGTGTGATAGCAATATACGTGTGAGGAGCAAGAGGGATTGCCCCACCGATCAGTCTCAATATTAATATTATTGTATTACCTCAAGGAAGCTCAACTCTGCCATAATTCCTCCGGTTGCCGTCGTCGTTGTTGTTGTCATCGCCCCCCTCCTTGTCAATCCCTTTGATTTGTACGCGCACGCACACACAGTAACCCTCTCTCTACACACAGTTTTCACACTCTGTGAGTGTTCACACTACGGTGGCGTTTTTTAAAATGATGAGAAATTCAAAGAAACTCATACCGGGGAATACAGTGACGAGCAATAAAAAGTTGTCATTCAAAGATCTTATTGATGAGGAGGAGTCCTCGGAGGAGGTGGATTCGGAGGTGGGAGATCATACATAAGTGTCTGTGGAAGTTGAGAAGATAAGTTTTCCAGTGGGAAATTTAAATGCTAAAGTTTGCCGCTAAAAGTGAGCCCCGTTGTTCATTTTTCTCCGCAGAGTCAGGCGATGAAAGTCGTGCGGACGGTGGGTCAAGCCTTCGAAGTCTGTCACAAGATCAGCGGGCCGTACGAATCCTCAGACTTGGAGAATCAGGAGAAGGAAGCTGAACGTGGTGAGTTGGGAATTACACTCATGTGAAATCTGGAATGAGAATCATATATAGTAGAATCATATGATAATATGATATGGAAATGAGCTGGTGATTTTAATCATGATCATATACATGTATGAATATGATTGATCTGAGCAGATGACGGTCTGAAAAAGTCGACGGATGGCGGGAGATCCAAAAGCCTGAACTCTCCGTTGAAAAAAATACCGCCGCCAATCAATGTTAATCAGGCAGATGAGGTGAGGATTGGATTACAGCAGGATATTTCTTTACATAAGCCATGGGATCCGTGAATCTCTTTGTGTCTCACTCCGTGAGAGAATAGTATTGTGAGCAGTTGGCTGGGATTGAGTAGCGAGTGTTGTTGTAATGTGTGTGTGTGTATGTTAAAGAAGACGAAGTCGGCGTCGTGTCCTTTGGACCTGTGTGGCGGCGGCGCATGGATGCACAAAGAATGTTGTACACACACTTCTGTATATATATCTGTACACACACAACTAGGACCAGTTGTGGGCCAAGTAGACGGAGTTGTATAGAAGTAGTAGCAGTACAGGAGCTGGGATTGTGATAATTTATGACTTTTTTCCAGTTTGATAAAGATGAGCTGATAGAATCTCCGAAGCACCAACCACCCAACACACCGATCCTCAAAGAGTTTCCCAAGGAGTACTCCAACATTTCGAACGTTCACGAGGTTAAACTGCTCCGCGAGAAGTTGGAACAGGCCACTCAGGCAACCAATGCCGCCCTGGCACAAGTCAACTTGCTCCGGGATCAACTACAAGCCGAATCCAATGCTCGCATTGAAGCCCAGGTATTGCACACAAGTCTCTTGTATGCATAGATCCGCACCCACACGTTTTACACACACGGTTCAGTATAGAGTTGTACATAAATTTTGCAGACCTATATTTGTGTGAGGATTTGTAATGTTTGATGATTTAATGCCTTTTTGTCTGTTGAAATTTCCAGGCCCGAACCCATCAGCTACTTCAGCATAACAAAGAACTGCTCGATCACCTTCAATCCTTAGTACACCATATTCAAGAATTAGAAGGGAACGCGAGGCAATCCTCCTCAAGCTGTTCCGTCAGCCCGACGCCTCTTCCACAGGTAAGGCCCGCCGCCGGTGCTTCCGTTCAACTGTGATGACGCTTTTACGTATAAACAGATTTATGCATAGTGTGCTCCTAATTTTTGAGCTCTCTCTCTCTCTCTCTAGTCATTTGATCATATATTTCGCGAGTGTGCCTTGCCCAAGCCCAAATTTGAATGGGAGTTTTTTTTTGTCTACTAAACCAAAAGCATGAGTTACTATATTAAATTTGTAAATAGAATAGTTTTAGAATATTTTAACTCACTGTATATTGGAGTACAAGGAAACTGATCTGACCCTGACTACTTATACTCCGGCTAAAGTTAGTTGAGCATGATGATCGTTAGAGGTAAAGATATTATTATTGTGTATATATAAAGAGTGAACTCTCCAGTGTGCCAGTGTGTGTGTGTGTGTATGTGTGTGTGTGTGTTTTGGGGAGTGGGAGTTTTGAAACGGGTTTTTTGGAATGATGTCTTGCCCCCGCAGTATATAACCGTGCCTTCAGTTAACACTATGACATTCTCCCGTTGAGTGTGAGTCCTGTTGGGACTTTATTCCCGAATTTTGTTTGTTTTTCTTTGGTTTTAATTTTGTGCACGAGAACTAAAACTCTTAAAAGTTTGTACTGAATTTTGTAAAATTTTGGAAACTTTTCCTATGCCTCACTTTTTAAAAAAATATATTTCGGAGCGGGAAAAGCGGAAAATATGTGGTGAAAAAATTATGATGCAGGTTTTAACATCATTCCAAGAAATTGACGCCCTGAGAAGACAGAATGCCGCTCTCCTCGAGACGATCCTGTACGAGAACAATCGTATGAGTTACCCCCACTATTTTATGTACCCCCCGCCCCCCACGAATCCCCACCTCTACAACAACCTCCTCATAAACAATCCACATATCCCCTACACCCCGCAGCAGAGCAACTCCAACTCGTCGTCCCCCAGTAAGTTCTACGAGGACTACGGTACAATCTATAATCGGCCGGTGCATGCCGCGGCTGCGGCTGCCGCCGCAGCCGCCGCCGCCCACGCCTCCACCTCCAATGTTGACAGTAGTACCTCAATAGCACCCGCACCTTCCATCCTCAAGTCCAATATCAGTAGTAACCGATTTTTATATGACCCGCTCCAACAACAACAACAGCAGCAGCGCCAACAACTCCAACAGCAACAGCAGCAGCAACACCACCAACTCTCAGAAGCACATCCCGGCACGAGCAGGGGGAAGGCGGGTAGTAGCAATAACGGGGTTCAGAGATCCGTCTCAGAGAAAGTGAACCATCGGTCAGAATTAATGAAAGAAGTACAAAGAAGTGTTTGGGCAAGGCATACTACGAAATGATGATCGAGATTCTTAAAAAATTATTATTATTATTATTATTACTACTGTTATTATTATTATTATTAATAATAATAATGATGATGATGGTAAATATAATACAAACGTACTATATATAAATATACTTTTGGCTCCTCCGAAAGTGCCATTTTAATTCGGGCCGTGAAGAAAAAAAAAGAATAAAGATTCTACTGTTTCAAGTACACTTAAGTGGGACTGAGGGTGTGGTTGATGGGTTTTCCTGTGAAATTCAATTTCCTGTCAAATATGTCACATAATTTGTCCTTCCAGTTGACGCCGCGTGCAAAAGTGGAACGATGGTTCGAGTATCCCGAGTCCATCCCAAGGCCCGAGTCATCCGGATTCCATGGATCCTACTCCTTCTTCGGCTCTCTCTGGGACAAGATCAACTTTATCAAAGTGAACAAGAAACTCTCCAATATTTCTCTGTAGTAGCACAGATGACAAGCTCATCATCCTATGCAAGAAGGTCACCGACGGAGACAACATGACATGCGACTTTGTAGGCTTGTTTTGTACAGGATTGTTTTTGTAGGATTTTCATAGTTTTAACGCATGCTGTTTTTGTGGTTGCTGTTGTAATCTGCGGCATTCCAAATCCTCGGGAAGCGTAGTGTAAAATGTGTGTTTTTATGTGTTGTTGTTATATGCGGCGCAGCTTTGCATAAATGGAGCTTATTTTCTCACTTGACAAAGTTTACTACTAGAATTTAAATGGGATCCACACACACCACAACAAATAAACGCAACGGTCTCAACAAGTGCACCCCACTATTTATATACGAAGCAATTCTGACAATAAGAATTGACTCACGAGTAATGAAGGGACGGATTTGGGTACGTTTCGAAGCGTTCGAAGCAACTGCAACATCCGTCCTCTTCCATGAATGAGAATTCCACCACCGCGGAATCTACGGGTAGATGTAACTACGTAGTTGTTAACTCTTAAACAGAGATATCTTGTAACTTAAAGGGTGAACGCAATGAGTTGTAACATCTCACACCAGTAATGGTTGATAATAATGTCATCCGCCGATCTGAAATTAAGGACAATTTTGTAACATGACAGCTTTAATGGGATTTTGTGTTAACTTTTTTAGTGGTAGAATACGCTTTCGCTGTAGCCTGGTCAACATTAATATGTAATACTAATATACTCTTTGTGCAATATAGTACACATTAATCTTAGTAGCTCCGGTAACCAAGTGGTTTGTTATTAGTGGATTTGACTACAGGTTGTTGTGACTTTTCGGGGACTGTTATGTATTGGTGTTGGGGACTGGGGACATTTAGTTAGTAACTCTCAGCAAGGTTGATGGGATTACACAGTTAACATTTTTGGACTAATGTTATTAATACCAGTACGAGATTTCTTTTAACGCAGCTATTGATTCGGCGTAGAAACCATTATAATAATGCTACTGATGATACAAGTTCGATGTCACGGCGAGAAGTGACTTTTACAAAAGCAGACTGATAATGATGACCGAGAAAGAGGGACGCGAGGTCCCAATTATTACTTCCTGGAGATCACAATACTTTGCGTGAACAGTGGTGGCGGACTTGGTTTTATACTTTATCTTGTGACGTGTGCATGCATGTGTGTATTTGTGTTTAAAGGCCCGAGTCTCTTGACGTTTTACACCTTTTGTATTGAGTCATAATCTCAGCCATAGATCATCATCTCTTAATAAATTATTATTATTATTATTATTCCGCCAATTAGAATTTTCACCAATTTACTCCAGATTTGCGCAACTTTTACAGCTTTAAATTTATTATACTATATTATTATTCTCCACGCAGAATTATCAGCAGCCACATCCGCCTGATGGAGACTCTGGAACGAGATTCTTTTCATAATAATGTCTGATTGAGAAGACATTTTATGTTTCACACTATAATTCCACGCACAATTTTTCACCATCATTGAGGACGATTCCAGCTACTGCATCCCACAAATGGCAACACATTACACTGCCATACCTTGATGTCAGTGTCATACAAGGAATGTAAACAGTAAATGTATCGCATTTCCGAGTTACACCATCTTATAACAAAATCATTTAACTATCATACAAATATTAACATCATATACAAAATAACAACAATCTTCTTAGGAGCTATAAAATCATAAACATTACATTACGACATTAGTATCATCTTAACTAATTTAATGATCTCAAGGCTAAACGTTAACACAGCATAATAATGTTTTATTTTTAATGGTTACAACGGTCGTCTTTGTTCATGCCCATAACAGCGTCCACCCGGAGAGCCCAACAAAAAGAGTAACAAAAGCAAGTATATTGTTTTCTCGGTATATTTACGGTGGAGGGAAGAGTAAATAATGTGATTCGAGGAAAATAGATGACGCGTACGTCTGCTGTAAACAAGCTCTCACCAACCTGCCACAAGTTGATCCAGTGCCATGCTAACACCGCACCGGTGAATATTACACTAATATAATTACTCCGGTCCCCACAGTGCTCATCCGAATGACACCCAGACGCAACTGCATAATAATTAGCTCAGTTACATTCATCCTCACACTCATCCCCACCTCCACGCCCCTCCGCTTCTGCTACAATGGTGAGTGGCATCAAACTGGAACGGGGAAAAGTTGTAGCCTGGGCATTGCCTTCCCTCATCCCGTCCCCATATCCTGTGCTTACGAGAATGATCCCAGTCTGGTGGTGAAAACGAGGTAATTCAACTCACAGCCCGTCCCTTTTATTCATTTTCACATAAAACCCGGTTCTGCACAATCCACCCCATCATCTCATTCCTATACGCAGTTTCCAGTCCGACGCCTGCATAGATCAGCGTTTCCGCATCACGGATTTCCAGAGTTACAACCCCGCGGAATTGGAACATTTCGCTCACAATCTACCTGATGTAAGTTTATCATTCCCCCGCCCATCATCATCCATGTCCAAATAGCATTTGAGCGCACATTATTAAACGCAAACCCCTGCCTTATCCTTCCAGCTGCAAGTAATCTACCACCATGTTGCGACTGACGAGTTGGACAATTCCATCCTGAACATCACCAAGGAGTGTAAGTGACCATTCAAGGTTCTCTCCAGCCGGAGATTAATATCACTCATGATCATCACCACCCCGTAGCCCCGGACTTGGTTGACTTGAGCGAGTGCGCGGAGACTTGCGGAGCCGTGGAGGAGCTGGACCCCTCCTCCTCTTCATCCAGTGAGGAGGCTGCTGCCATATATGCGGAGGAAATGCGGGACCTGAAGGAACAAACATTGCGGCTCGGCGACTACATGTACGACATCACATTCGGTGGGGATGGGGGGAACCGTTCCGCTGTCCAGCTGGACTACCACATTGTGAACCTCTTCAAGCGAGCCTTCGACGTCATCACCGGAACCTGCCCCGATCCCTTCCTCCCTCCGGAATTCAACAAGCGTGTCATGAACGGCTTTCTCTACCTCCTGTCCGACTCGGGCACGGAAAAAATCCAGGATATTGCCGACGACGAGTACGAGGATATTCTTGACGTTCTTGAAGGCTGCATGACGAAGAAGCCATCCTTCACGTTGGAGGGACAGACCTGCAGTTCCAAAGCAGTTGTGAGAATCCAAATAATCTATGATTTATTACCCCGCAAATTCCAACCACCACCACCACAACAACAACCACTCACCTCTCAGATTTTTTTCAGGCCAAAGTAATCGTCATCGACAAAGGGGATGGTCAGCCGGAAGCGTATGAATATAAGCAGGATGATCGGGTAGACTTTTTCAAGTACGACCTGTTCATAGATGCGGCTTGGAAGGTGGTTGACATCGTCCACGCCGTCTGCTTCGCCCGCTTCGCCCCCAACCACAACATGCACCACCGCTACGAGCTGGCGATGGAACAACTCTTCACTCCTCGACTCCACCGACGCTGGTACAGTACCTATAGGATAGAATTGGAGAAAACTCTTTAAAAACTTTTATCCCACTTGGAATTTCTTAATTATGAGTATTACTATTATTATTATTGTTATTACAATCCATTTCTCTCTATACAATCCGCTCTCGAGCATTTAGGCTGAATCCGACGAAACTGATAAATAACGATGCATGGGGCTCCTGGTTCCTTGTTGATATAAACAGCACGCTGCTTAATCTCTATGCCTGTCAACGGGCGGCTTACATGGGGACACCCTTCTCTATGAGGCTTGACCGTCCATTTGAGAAGGATCGTTTTAGGTATATCAAAACTCCTCACAGTCCGACATTCACGCCACGCTATCCAACCTACATGAACACACACATGGAATGGCTTATTTTATTATAAACACCTCCGTATACAGCCCATTCAGAGACATTCAAAATGCTCCCAGGCTTTACCACACTTCTTCTCATCTCCTTCTCAGCCTCACACACTATACTGTCACGACTCGGATTTTCTATACAAACTTTTTCATCAACAATCTGTCGCTTGAATTTCAATAGCCATCCACACATATATATATATATACACACACACAAATAAATATACACGCAGACACACACACATACACACACAACGTGTACAGCCCATCATTAATTTCTCTCTGATTAATTAATCAGGCGGGACTTGTCAAGCCGGTATTCAGCCCCACCAGTTCGCCGAGCTCGAGGTGCATCTGGGTACGTCAAGTAAATTCACTGCAACACAATGCATTCTGGTAAAAATGTGAGAAAATCAAATCCCTTCTGTATATGATGTACATAGGCGCTCCAAAAACCTTCCAACTTCCGAGCGGTTCTGGCGAGATTATGACAATGCCGGTGGGATACTGGCCAAGCTTGGAGGACAAATCTACTGTTTCAAGGACCAGGACTCGGTTCTGGCCCGCACCGAAATCCTCCGCAATCTCCACAATGAACAGTGTCTAATGAGCTGAGATTCCACTAATAAACCTTTGATAATTAGGAATTATTGCCACTACACCAAATACTAAGAAGAGGCTGATGTATCAGCTGATGGGATTGAAACCGCCATCTTGTTTCCTCAAGGCTGAGCAGCATGCTGCTCGTACTTTACTCATGCATACTACTATTACCGCTCACTCATTCATCACTGTGAGTATTCCGGGAGGCATGGGCATATAGGAGTTAGCTCTATTAAAACCCAAACGCTGCCACATGAGAGTGGTGTTGTAAATCCGGAAGTTATTAGGACATGAAAGTGCAGTGCCGAAAATTGTATAATGAGCTTTGCTCCTCGCCGTTTATCATTCCCTCACAGCGGTCCTTTTACTCCCTGTTTTACACACACACACACACACACACTCTCACACCTTCAGCCTGTGGTGGGACAATGGGAAACTGTCCAATTTGTCCTTTTCATGCATCGTCGCCCCGACACATTTGGGTGGTCCACGCACGCACTTTTCCAAAGCGTAGTCCATTTGAGCATCCGTATAGTTTTCAATGTGTGAGTCGTCCGGCATGAAACCTTTCGTCACGTCTCTCAATGAAGATGAATGGGAAGAATGGCCCGGACTTGTCATACTCGAAATCTCCAGTCCATCCCGCCGCCGTTCCTCTCCAGACAGCTTGTCGCCGAAAATACAAATATTTAGAAGACAAGCTTGTAAGTTTGTGGACAAGGGCCTGTAGTATCACTATTCTACGTACAGTATTGGAAAGTAACCCATTGAGACTCTCGATAATGACCCCACATACAATGTCATTTGCATGGAAACCCCCTTGTCGAACAGCTAATGCCACTCACAGTGTGCTCAGCCCCTCCGTCGGCCTCGTCACCACCACCACCACAATATCATTATTATTATCGACACCAAGTGAAAAGGTTATTACTAAATATGCTCACTTTCAAAAGGGGTTCAATGTCTCGTACAGTTGTGCCGTGTGCGTGTATAGTGGACAGATTTTGTATGAAACTCTCTGGCTCTGGCTGGCTGTGAATGGGAAAGATGTATATATGTGCGGGAGCAAATTGCGGTATAATTTCCCTATTATTTTTTACATGGGCAACCTTGGAGGGGATAATATCTGCTATGTGAGCAGATGAATAAGAGAGGATGCGGTCGGCTTAGAGATCCATGTACATATACACACACAAACACACACACACACACACACACACATGCTACACTCCAAAGATGTGTTGTAATTCAGTTTGAAGGAGTGAGCGCTCTTGATTTGAGTAGCTTGTAAAGTGGCCGTGTGGATGGAAACACATTTGAGGAAGGGCCTCTACTTACATACCACGGATGATGATGATGAGGGGGCAAAATCTCATCTCTTCTTCTGTATCACTCTCACACGCACTCTCACTTCTTCTGGGCCAAGTGCCAAATAAAAATCCAGAGGATGAGGGCCAGCCTTCCTCCTGGCGGCCACAGCCAATGCGGGGGGAGGACTCGGCGAGGGCCGAAATTTCGGCGAGATGTTCAGCCCAGTGGGCTGGCCCCGTGGGGCGGACTCAAACTCTCACTCGGAGCTCAAAGATGAGAAAGTGGATGGGAACTGGGCAAGTTGAGCTTACTCGCTCAGCAGAGACGGTGGGGTGATAAGTGCCGTCTTTTTTTTGACAGTTCCATCATCATCATCATCATCATCTGGATACTTATACGACCATGTCCCAACAATCACATTCCACGGGGTCCTCAGGACCAGGAGCTTCAGTTCGGGATGAACATAGTAATAGTGTTGAGAATAAAAAATTTGATAATTATTTGCAAAATGCGGCGACCCGAGCAGCGGCCTGGATGTTGCTCGGGGGAGCTGCAGCAACCGGTGTCGCACCTGCCATCGGCGGATTCAGGGAGAATCCCGCCACGTCATCAGCCTACTGGAGAATGTAAGTTTGACCGTGAGTAATTTTGGAGTGTAGGACAACTTTTTGAGTTAATTTTAGGATTTGTTGGGGCCGCCAAATTGAGCACAGACTATAAAAAAACTGGTTGACTTGTGTTCAAGCGTGGTGGTGAAATAGTCGGTTTCCTTTTGGGGTTTCTTTTAATTGTGGCGGCAATGGTGGTGGCTTTCCGAAGGGGTGTGTCCGTGGTGTATTACTAGGCGGAAGTGGGTTATGTGGTGAAGCCATGACATGGAACTTCCGTATGTAATTAAGCCCTGATGTTCCCAACAACTGTGAGTGAGTGGGTTGGACGTTGGGAAGGCGCGCACGCCTTATGTGATAGTCTCACAACATCCTGCAATCTCATTCAGATCTGCGTGTACACTGCTGAGAAACTTGTGGTGCGGAAGTAATCAATTGACGCGATTACTTGAACTCCATAGTTTTTGAGGGAAAAGGCTATAAGGGTGGTGGATGAGGCTCATTGGGGATGATCCCTTCAAAATATTGTGTCATGTTGTTTTGACAAGCTGGACTCATAATCTGGCCGTCTGGGTTCGGTTATTATGACAACCGTGAAATCCCCAGGTATCCCATAGCTCATAATACTGCAGGGGATCGGATCTGTGCTGCCATTATTTGACTGTCAAATCTCCCTCTGCCTCGTCAACCCCACTACAAATGTCTACATTATCCTCAGGTTAAAACCGAGTTGATTTCTATTAAGGGATAATTATGGATCTACAATATTTTACATAGGCGCAATTATAAATTTTCCACTCAAAGTTTTCCCTTTAGTACTAAAAGGAGTTTGACATTTTATCGGGGGCAAAAAAAAAACAGAAAAACCTTCAGATTACTCTAGGTACGTTGAACCTAGTATGTCTGGAATCCAGACATTGAAATGTTCCTGGCATTCGTGAATGTTCCCAAATATTCCTCAAGTATCAGCGTCTCAGTATTCCTCACAGTCCAGCGCAGTCCACTGGCATAGATTTATAAAGAAATGTGAAGAGCAATAATGTCCAACGACGGTTTGAAAAGTCAAGGGTAGTGTCACGCCAAGTTGAGATTTTTTTTTGTCCACAAGAGTATTATAGTACGGATAATGATCATCATCATTTCCCTTAGCACAGAGCCCGTAACTGCGCCGTCCATCCCGTTGATGGTACCACATACGGGCTGTTACCGTATACAACTATGCTGGCACGGCTCATTGGAACTCGAGTCCATGGACATCATTGCTGTCGTATCATGGGAACGATAATAGGGCGGCTAAATGATTATAGTCGTTTTTTGTGAGGGCATGATGGGAGTCGAGTGAAGAGAGAGCCTCGTCGTCCTTCTCCATCGGAACGGAATAGGGAGCATTGGTGGCAGTAGGAGCCGCCATAATACTTTCTTGTTATCCCACTACGACTACTACTACTACTACTACTGCTACTACTACGGCACTCATATAAATTCTCATCAATAATAGGTGCGCTCGGGAATAAAAAAAAAAGTTTCCCCTCCAGCAGCCACTATGTAGCTCTCCTCCACTGTATATGTCCCATTCACCGCGGGCACGTATGTGATGAACGGATTTCAAATGGGGGTTTCAATAATAGTGTGTGATTCACATTGCCCGTATAGTGCATAATAGCCATATAGCTTAACTTTGTTAGTCTTAAGCCCCGACCAACTCCTATATAAAATCCTCTGGCGGAACTCATGGATCGCGCGGGTAAGACATGGAAATGGCTTCCGTTTCAACAATGACGATCTGGATCTCTGTGTCTATACACCCCCAGTCCAACATTGGACATAAGATCCTGCTATCAAAGTTAAATATTCTGGAATATCCCAAACTTCCCTTGAAATTATTTAAATTTTAATCAAAATTGAATAGTTTGACAAAGTAGAAGTTTTCCGTGAACAAATCAAATAATTTGGCATAATAGTTTGACGCGCGACCTTTCAAAGTGGCATTTTGTTTCGGTAGACAGTGGTGAAGATCGGCTATCTCAGTAGCTCACAAGTTGCTCTCAGATGTCTGACATGTGATTCAACGTGGGAACTGAACAATGTTTTGTCATCGAAATAACC
>WJFA01000740.1:0-30239 GCA_009870155.1 Pseudobourletiella spinata
TCCCACATGCCAATGGCGCACAGCGCCGACACCCTATGGAGCGCAGAGCTTATGCATAAAGATTACCTCTTGCAAAGCAGTAGGTGCGGAAACTCAGGTTTGACCCTTCCGGAGGGTCACAAAGTCTGAGGTCAAAGTATGCAAAGGGGGGATACGTGCAAACTGAAAAATCCCATGTTAAACCCCATAAGGATTTTCCAGTTCTGGATTTCGAGTGACTTCTGATTAATCCACATAGTACCCGATGGGACCAAAAAATGTCATCACAGTTTTGACCTCAGAACGCCGCGAAATTTCCAGAAAGTGTGAATCATAGGTTTTGTTGATCATGCTAGTTGCGAATACTTGAATAGAATAACAGGGGTGGGATTTTTGCGGCATTTTAAAAAATCACTCGAAATTGAAAACGTCGATTTTCTTATGAGATTTAACATAGGATTTTTCAGTTTGCACGTATTGCATAGTTTGACCCCAAAACTTTGTGACCCTGTCGTTGCGTCAAACCTGAGTTTCCGCGCCCACTGCTTTGCAAGAGATCTTTATGTATAAGCTCTGCGCTCCATTGGGTGTCGGCGCTGTGCGCAATTGGCATGTGGGCCCTTGTTAGCTTTAATTTGAGCCATCGCGTATAGTTCTCGCTTGAGTACTTTAGATTTTATTCCTGAAACAAATCGAATACATCATTTTGGGACAGCCTGCACATCATTTATATTGGATAACTGAAACATTAGTTCTTAATAGTGTTTGAAATCGGTATTGGTAAATTCGGGAAGTCCCGGTACGAATCGGTATGTATCGGTAATTTTCATAGTGTTAATGAAATCCAGAAATCGTTACTGAATGCTTTGTTGTCTGCCTATAAACCTGTAGAGCATATGCAATTGTATATCAGCCATTTTACGGCGCTCTTGGAATCCTCACGCTTTCTACATATCTAGATTCAGAAAACTTCCCATTCACAGTAACTTTATTGGGCTGCAACTGAAATTGTGACACATTCGCGTAAAATGGCAAGCAACGCGCAGTTGTAGACTGTCGAAGAGGAAGCTGATAGGCTGAATAAGAGGGACGGATAATGCGTCTAAAACATTCGAGCAAATTCGAATAATATTTCAAAGTTTCGGTATTTGCGATATAGGTGACACGTTGTGGTCATACCCCTAGTGTGTAAGATGTATCTGAATAATGGAGTGACTGGCTGACTTTTTTTTTTGCACGTTATTTGAGTCTTTATTAAGTCATTTTCTTAATACTAAAATTTAAGTGCTTAGAACATGAGGGGATACACAATAAAGCGTATCAAATTTAGGGTAGTCGTATGTCGATCGTGTTATTTTCTATTCTAAATAGAAAACTCAGATGACCCCAGTACTCATTAAAGCATAAAATTTTGGATTGCCCTTGCAATCTTGCTTTGTCAAATTCAATATACAGGAACTCAAAGATACGTTGCCTAAGTTTAACAATCAGGTCACCTGTGTGGCTTAGGTTATTGTATTTGTACAAAACGTAGTCATAGATGGTTCGGTAAGCAGCATGAATAAGATGATTTAAACATGCGTAGGCTTTGTTAGGCACTCCTTTTGCTCTGAATCTTGGCAACCATTGACATGAGGTTCTGGCAAATAAATCCTCGACGTATTTCCACAGTGCAGAAGTAAATCTGCACACAAAATAGTGCCTTGCATTTCTGTATTTCTCATTGCACATTGGGCAGTGATCTGTGTTGCTAAGACCCATGTGCTTAGCTAAGAGAGGGGGAAAGAAGGGCGTCGTGTCGCACTCTCCAGGCCATTTCAGACTCTTGGAGTGTTAAGCATTGTTTGACAACAAACCAAAGATTGCTTCTGATTTTGGCATGGTCTTCGTAGGTATATTTAAGGGTTCCACTTGATAGGGCACACAGACTGTAAGAATTATTTCGCGTAATCTCAGTTGGCTTGTTAGTTAAAGCATCATTGACAAGTATTTGTGGTGTTTTGTTGCAAGGAGTTATCATGGGTAGTAAGTCTGTAACTTTTTTCCTTGCCGAATTAAAGGCTCGTTTAGAAAAATATGGGAGATTCCCGAGAACTCTAGAGCATTTCTCTTCATCGATAAGGTCGCTCAGTAGCTTAAAACCTAGTTTATTGAGAACTGCCGAGGATTCGTAATCGAAGTAGTTGGTGTTCTTCATCAATAAATTTTCAAAGAGATTTGTGGGCATGTTGTGTACTTGAAGCTTCATGTGGATTATAGTTTCAGAAATTGTCAGATAGAATTTATCTGACTCATTTGTAATGCCGGTTGTAAGGAATTCTTGTATTTTAGCTTCCAAAGTAACAGAGAAATAGCCATTTAAGGTATGTCTTAAAAATTTATGAATGAGCCGTAACCGAAAATTCATTGCCTGGGCTTTAACGTGTTTGAGCCCGAGTCCTCCAAGACTCACAGGTAGGTAGATGTGCTCTTTCCTGACCCAGTGTTTTCCTGATTGCCAAAGGTAGTTTTCGCATTCCATCTCAACATTTTGGATGAAGTCTTGAGGGGGGTGGAGTACTTTTAGCCGAAACCATATCACTGGAACTATGAAGGTTGATAGTATCTTAGCTCGTAGGAAAAGACCGGCAGTGGGAATTTTGATTTATAGAATTCAATTTTCACTCGAATTTTATCTAAGATTTCGGACCAGTTCAGATTCATGTACCCTTTAGTTCCATAGTGAACTCCCAAAATTTTGACGCCAAGGTTATTCAGAGGGAAAACGGAAGTTATTTGAGAAAATCGCCAAGCTCCTAGGAGTAGTAGGCTACACTTGTGCCGGTTTAGTCTTCCACCAGACGTAGCAAAGTACAGATTGAGTTCCTTCTCTATAATGTCAAGTTGATTTTGGTCACTAATCAGAATTGTTGTATCATCTGCATAGGCACTAATCACAGTAGTAGGAGAGTCGGGGTTGGGGCCCGGTGCAACTTCCAGTATTCTTTTTTCCAAGCGTCGAAGAAGGGGTTCCATACTAAGTATGAAAAGGATTGAAGCGATAGGATCACCTTGTTTTACTCCTCTTAGAACTGGAACTTTCCTGCTTATTAACTTTATTAGCAAATTCAGCTGTAAGTAGTGGGAGAGTAAGCCAAGGGAAGTAGTTACTAGGATTTCAGTTTGGCCACGGCTCTCATTTCTATTTGCTTGACTCTCGTCAGCTAGTATAATCCACCCGTACGGCCATCGAAGACAGGAGCAGCTCTTACTCATTTGGTTTTCACCTCTTCGCTCCGAGCAGCATCATGTCCGTTTCCAACATCGTGAACAATCCTGACGTAAGCAAAAATTTATGACGCGAGCATGGCGCAGGAATCAAACCTGGTGATTTGTGCACCCGCGAAACTGAAATCATTTTGTTAAATTCCTACCATTTCACACACTTTGTTTTTCTGGAATTTCCATGTAAATTCTCCCGCTAATCTTCCAGTGATTGGATGTGAAAACGCTGAGGACCAGTCGTCTGGTATGCACAGCATGGCTTGAAGAGGTCACGAAAAGGCTTACGTTTGAATTTCGAGCCTCCTGCTTCACACCAGCAGAGTACCGTGAGCTCATGAAGAATTTACGCAAGTCCCCGTCCCGTCCTTTCATCAAAAACATTTGTCTTGAAGCCCACCCTCTGCTGCATTATGACTGCAACGTACTGGGAATGGAAGAATCGAAGAAAGCGCTTCATTTCATCGCGGTACTCGGCGTCCAGCTTCGCACGCTGCGTTTCCAGTTTTCCAGGGATATATGGGGGAATCGGTATCCATCATTACAGTTTAAATTTTCTCGGCCATACAGAGGCAGGAACCTTGCGGAGGATCTCAAGCGCTTTATGGCCGTTACGATGGCTAAAAGCAGAGCGAAAGCGACCAAGTCACTCAAGGATCCACTGTTCAGGAACAACAAGCTGTGGTCAAAAGTCGTCAAGTTATCCTCTTACGAGTTCACCCTACCTGCTCTGAATTTGTTCCTGGATCTTTGTGTGAATTTGGAAAGCGTATACCTCAACACAGTTTGGAGTCCTGAAATTGCAGACAGGGTAGTTCCAAAATTAAGAGGATTACTGGAGGTTAATCTGTGGAAGGACCCATGGCCAATGATCGGATCACTGCGAAAGTTGGAACCGCAATGCCACCTGACCCGGCTAGTTATTGTATGCTACGACTTGACCTCTCTCTGTTCGGCCTATTTTCTACTACTCCATGACTACTGTTCTAATCTGGAATCTCTGGACTTGGAATTGAACTTGCATCACGATTTCGGAGAAATTCGTATCATGTCTCTCACTAGACTCTTGCTCCTAGCCATGCAACGAGTGCTATTAAAGCTCAGGCGACTCCGTATAAGAAGCAGATTAAGTCCGACATATTTCCATCCGGCAGTTGTCATACATTTTATGAAGGCTGCACTGAACTTTCCTGAGCTTGAATCTCTCGACGTGGGTCTTTTTGGCTACTTTGGAAGTTCCGATGGCGCTCAGCTGCCGAAGATTCCGCCTCTCTTACAAAATCGAAGCTTGCGCACTTTGAAGTGGACCTCTCAGACGTGGGTGGAAGAAGCGCTTCTGGATGCGCCACTGTTCTCGCGTCAATCGAATCGTTGGCCGAATTTAGAACGACTCAACATGCGGCTCACGAATGACACAATGTTGAGAGCAGTTTGCCATGCACTACCGCGCCTCCAATTCTTGGAATTACGTGTAGAAGAAGGTAGCCGGGATGTTGGTCCTGCAAATTCTATTCTCAAGGATCACTTGATTAACTTGAGCGGTGAGTTTAAGTGGTAGGCGGGAGAGAACGCTGACCTATTCTACGTTGTTGTTGCTACCACTTGCTTAAATACATTACTCTTGACCCCGTTGACTAATAATTGTGATTTTAGAACTCAAGTCCATTAAGATTGAAGTGTATGGTTCGCGCCATTGCGCTTGCTTTCTATTGGACGACTTGATCCTTACGGACGTCTTCCTCAATCTCAGGCAGCTGCAAAGTGTAAATATTACGAGGCACAAGGTATAGTAAATAATTTGAAAACTACCTCAGATCTATCATGTGCACATTCTGTATTTTTGCAATTGATGGGGATGAAGTTGAAGAAGGTTAATTATGCTAATTTATACTTGTTGCGTTGCTCAGTTTACGAAGGCGGCCGTGAGACGACTTCGAGAAGAGCTCCCACTTTTGACCTCGGTCGAACTTAGTGATCCCGCAATTCCCGGCCGCTGTAATTACCACCATTTCCAGGATACGGCCATGTAGAATTGTTGACGGACGTTGTCCCGGTTTCACTTACATAATTTCTCATCATTTAAGTGAATTAATTTCAGATTTATTTTTCTGTTCATGTCAAACGGATTCTTTGTTTGCCAAATGTGTCGCAACGGAATAGTAATTATTATTAGTAATTATTGTTGATTATCTGGGAATTATAGTAATACTACCAGCATTAATATTGTTAACACGCCATGGCCAATTATTTTCATTCCAAGCCCTACTTACAGTTTCAGTCTCGTTGAACTATTTCAATCTATTTCATTGGCGAAAAAGCCCTCCGATAATCCAGAATTCCCTGACCGATTTTGATCGCAGTTGCAGTACCGTCAAGTTTTTAATTTTCACACCACCGAGATGAAACAACGCAGCGTTGCACGCTGTTTAGGGTGTCGGCGCTGTGCGCCGCGGACACCTAACTATGTCCCCTTGTGAGAGCAATGATTTTGGTGACATTCGTAAGCTGGTGGTTGAGATTCGCGTGGGGCAAACGCTATATAAAACTCAATAGATTCACAGAGAAAAAAATGATAAAATTCAGCACAAAACTTTTCCTTTTCAATGTGAGAGTTAAGAAAGGGACAACTCCTAGTACAACATAAACTGATATTCAAAAAATTCCAGCGATTTTATTCTACACAACTTGCCTTCACATGAATGTTATTTCAATCATTTTTCAGAGTCCACTTAAACATTTTAGCCTTCTGCAGGAAAACTAAATAAATTACAATTAGGTCATATACTTAAGCTTAGCTCGGTGGGAGTGTCTCAATTTGCTCGCCGCATTCAAATCTTACGAAATCTAAAACCTCTACATTATTCTCCAGCAAGAATTCCCCCACTCGCACATCAGGATCCAGAAGGAATTCTTGATTTAGCAGAGAAGATTCATCAGACTCAGGGTACAGCTGTTTGCTACCATCCAAGCTCTCCAAATCCACATTAGTGTCAGCTGCTTTTTCACTGTCATTCACTGCAGTTTCTGGAGTGGACTCAATCTGCCTCAGTGTTCCGACTTCCACTGGATTCATTCCTGAGTGCCAAAACAAATGCCAAAAATTTAAGTGGATTACCCACGGCATTTAACAGGACTGTGAAAACTAAAGATATTCATATACCGATTATATGCTGGCACAACTGTCTCCCGATTTCATCTAAACCTTTCAAGTCTGACTTTTTTCCAAGGGGACGAAGGGCAACGATCACTCCATAGCGACCGGTCAAAACCATCTCTTTGCCCAGCGGTGCTCCGCCTTCAGGCAGAGGATGAGTGTATCCCGCCAAAATTGCTGGTGAACTGGCTTGAAAGCAAATGGCTCGACGATTTTGAATGTTCTCTCCCAACTCTCCTATACTCAGTGCCGTTTCATCCTTCACTGGCTTGGACCCTGCCAGTGGTAAATTCGCTAATTGATCACCGGAGAGCGGAACCTGCTCCAACACCAAACTTTTGGTAACTAATTTTATCTAGTACCCACAACATCCTCACTAGGTTGATCAGATAGAAACGTACCTTTGATAGGAGAGTGTTACCGCTATGCTTGGGCTGTTCTTTGGAAAGATGAAAACATCCTTGTGTCACTTTGTGAACCAGAGCTTGGAACTTTTTATTGCGGGCCACAAAATCAGTTTCGCAATTCGTTTCCACCATAACTGCATTCCCATGGTTTCCAAGCACGGAAATAAGTCCTTGTGCCGTTGTTCTCCCCTGCAACTTGGTAGCTTTTTCCCAGCCATGTGATTGAGCCTCCGCTTTGAGCCATTTTTCCGCCTGGAATAATTTGGAAAATCCATTGACATTATCCATGATCACACTTTCCGTCAACATGATGCAATAACACCAACTGAGCTGGACAAATTCAATACTCCTGCGACAGCCTCATCAATTTCTACGGCCGAACGGACTGGGAAAATAGTTCAAATGTCCAAGTTATGGTTCCTGGTTATTATTAGGACAAACTCTTACCTCCTTCAGGTCATTCGAATGCTTTTCAAGAGCTTCTTTGCACTTAGAAAAGGAATAGCCTGTACTCTTCCTCAGCTTGGCAAGAGCACTTTTCTCCACGGCAACTGCCGGGGCTAGTGCGGTTCGGAAAGTGTGGAAACATCTCCACATCATCATCTTAATTCAAAAAATTCAAAAATGGCTCTAATTATCTGTTATTTGTTCCCAAATAATTCGTCAGCCGCCAAAAATGTAATACCGCAGTGAAATGAACTTATTAGCCGTGCTGCGGGATGCGGATCCATCCAGTTCTATTCGACGTAGAGTTTGAATATTCCCGGCATCCTCAGTTTGTTCAAAAAATGTACCCGCCGAAATCTTCGCAGCATTTAGACTCACACTTCGAAATGAGCCTCGCTTAAATTGAATATTAAAATTATTCTTATTTACAGTGACTGCGTTGCTCAGGAGCATAAATCATCATCATTCTAAAGTTTGATATTACTACAGACAGTAATACAATCACAGGGGCTTCCTTCAGACCCGATTATTGTCCAGTAAAAATCCCATCGTTCATGGCCTGACTATATGCTCTACAGTTTTTGATAACACATTCATTTGTTGACTGACGAACCATCCGATGGATGGCAGCTGGCACATTTTCCTTGGGAATTCGCGGAATAAGTCACACAACAGCTGGAAATAGCGAGACGTAAGAAAGTCGAAAAACATTTGTGCATAGCATTTCACAAGTAGTAAAAATAAGTAGGGCAGAAGGAGACAAGCTGTGCAAGCATATAGTCAATTTATGCATGTGTAGACACATATATAGTGACAGCGAGAGTGAATCTCATTGTAGTAAATAGCATGGACTCTAGTAACCTGTTGTTCCATCTGAACCCAAGATATTACCGTCTTCTCAAGTGCTGTACAGAGGTTCCGTGATACTATAGTGAATTAGTGCATTTCCGTGCGAGCCTCAAGGTATCTATCACTCCAGCCGACTTTTTTAAATTCTCCGTCTCGCTCTCTCTATATTTACCAATATAAATATAGATAAATGGCAGCAGCCTTTACATTTGAATAAAAACGGACTATTGAAAATAATATACTGCTTCACTATTTTGCTATTTTTGTGCACAGTCAAATTACTTGTTGCCAGTCACGCACACACGAACAAGCTGCAAGCCGCAGTCAGTCATCATCATCATACCACTTAAATTATTCGCAAGATGAACAATATATCATGGTTTTTGTGTAAACAAAAATACCATTCCTTTTGCCATTTTATATCGCACTATGTTATTCCAGCCTCGACGGCATCAAAATTGGTCCAATGATGCCCGAAAGTCTGCGGAAGTCATCCGTGTGGGAATTGGAATTTTTTTTATGTGCAGTGCTTGAAAAACGGGCGTCAAATGCCACGGAATACGAATAATTATTGGTGGAAGTGGAGTGAGAATATGTGTGATAATCATGCTATCAGCATTCTCTTCTGTATCTGCCCACCTCACATGCTGTCGTATCTATAGGAACGAAATTGATGTTAAGAAACAAAAAGGACATGTAGTGTGACACTGCATAAAAGATTTTGGTTCAGAGTGCCACACACACACACACACACACACGCCCACGCTAATCAAATTGAAGCTGCTGCGTGGGCGCGTAAAATCTCTGGTGTGTGGTTCTTTAAAGTTTTTGTAATTGCCATGACAACTGGATGACTGGAGAAGAAGTATTAGTTTTATTTCGCGAGATATAATAGCGACTACTTTGGGAGTTGTTTCAATGGGCACCCAGCACAGTCATCATGCTCCGAATTCAGGTACTGTACTGACTACAACTACCACTATTCGTTTATAGTTTTTAACTATACAGTTTTTCCTTTTACCATTCATCCTCGCATCCCCACCAAAGAACCGCTTGTACGTCTGGAAAAATTAATAAAATGTTAAGGGAGTGAACCACTCATTACAACAGATGAATTTTAAATTTTGTGGTTCCATTTGCTCCGCATGTGCTGTAAAAATAAAAGTAGAAACCACCGCGTAACAACTACCGACGGAAGTATTTAATTTACCAAAGTAGTATTTTACCGACTCTTCATCAATTGATATGCGGACGGCTTCACAGGCCCACAGTGATTTATTTGAATTATAAGCCCCGCTCAGGTCACACGGCATCACCGAGCTGACCTATAGTTCAACGGATGTGAATTTTATAACCGGGTCTTCACGGATCGGTACCAATGACCTGAGGGCTCAGCAACGCTGTAAAAACTACAGTCTGCACGTGTCATAGGTCATTGGGGATCATCCATATAACTTTCCCCTCTGGAGACGCCAGTGTCCATAAATTCTGGTATTCCGTATTGCTCTAATTAATTAGTAAGGGATGACTACAGTTCGCAGTTTGAACCCCATTAATCTAACTTTTTTCAAACCAATGATGACAATATCCGTCAAGGAATAAGGACAGAGAGATTGGATTCACACCACCGTATCTCCCAGCTGGTGGCTCATATATCTACGATGTGCATATTTTCTCGTATCTTCTTTTCTTATATATTTACTCTTCGTATTTTTGACGCGCACATCCAAGAGAGAGCGTGTCAGGTGGGACGTATAACTCAGCAGCACACATCTACGATGCTTCCAAAAATCCGAATCTTCCGCTAAATCTCAAGATCACAGCCGCTCTACACTCCATAGGAGGAGTGGGGCGGATATGTATGTACACACAGTTGGATAAGGATCTTGGAGTTGTTATTATTATTCTTAGATTACACACACAGCCCGGACCCCCATTCATGTGATGATGATGTTGGTGGTGACCTCCACTGCGGATGAACCTTTGTCTCGTCCCATCTCGTCCATGTATCTTCTTTTTGTCACCATCATCATCATCATCATCATCATGGTCGTATTAGCCTTCAGTCTAACTGGGAGAGCGACATCGGAGGATGGATTGAGAGTCAGCCGGGACGGAAGGCATCAACTTTTTTTGGGGGTGTTCACGCTCCTCCGCTTCTCTGACTCATTTCTGCCCAGCTAAATGATCACTCCGCAGTTTGGCAGTTGACTCCGTGCTTGACTTTCCTACCGCCGCACCCTGTATGTTCCTAAATGCGTAATATCTGTTCTTCCCCTATCCCAGGATCATCTTGTTGTGCTGGAGAGACGCGAACGGAGTTACACTATCCCACAAAATCCTCCGTTGAATTTCTGAGGGCGAGGAAAAAAATAGCCTGTTGTGTAACCGGAGACGCGGCGGGGGTGGTTTGGCCCTGCTCAAATCAGTCAAGTAGTAAGCCTCATGGTTCCACAGATTCTCACATGTGGAATGGAGGAATTATTGTGAGCGACGGGTCATGGGCTGGGAGGGATGAGGATGATATGTGGAATAATGTGGGGAAGATATGCGTATAGAAAGTGGGATTCTGGGAGGAGGACTCCAGCACGGGGCAGGACCACAACTGCAGTATGAAGTGCTCATCGTTCCACGAGGTCGCCGCCGTGATTCCCTGACGGAGTGACCCCCAGGAGCTACGTGGGCAGCCGCAGCACACACAGCACATAGCAAACAGCAAGCCACGGACAGGCGAAGGGGAAGTTGAGTGTGGAAGGGCGCCGCTGTCATGACAGTGGCTCTGGCTTCGGTCCACTTCCAGTCGACCTTTATCAAAACCTTTCCCGCCCAATAATTGCTTCCACAGCAGCACGGAGATAAGAAAGTCGTATCTCCAACTCCTCTTGCTGTTGTCCTCCTCTACACTGCGCTCGAGGTCCAGCACGGGAATTATGCTCTCCATCTGCCGCGGCGCAACTTTTGGGCGGTTGGCAGGGATGAGGCTGTGAGAGTGCGGCTGGGTGGCAACTCGCAACTAAAAGAGGTTCCTCCGCATCAATCGTTCCGTTCAAAAGTGGCGGAGTGTTGGATTTTGTGTGTGTGAAAGTATTATATGGGAAAGTAAGGACGGATTGTCATCCGCCGGATATTTCCTGCTCCAACAAACTCGCGCAACTGCCACTGCAAGATCTCCCGCGGAGCGTATTCCAACCTCTGTAAAGTGTGTGTGTGTGTGTGTGTGTGTGTGTGTGTGTGAGCGAGAGAATTTTTAAGTGGAAAAGTTGTGGGGCAAAAGTTTGGATGAGGCAGTAGAACTAATGCGTTTCACTTTATACTGACACATAAAGTCAGTCTTGGTATTTTCCGGTTGACACCGAAGACCGAAACCGAGACGGAGACGATAAGATATGCAACTTCGGGCTTGTAAAACTCCGGTAATGGCGGAAATTCGTCCGTCTATGCGATATTTTGCTACACTGCGCAGGGCTGGATTTGGGAACACAAGTCTTGAAAGTGAAATTTTTTTGTCGAGATTTAACATGGAAAATTCTTTCTTGTTCAGGTCCCCTCCCCCTAAGTACGACTGTTTGCGTCGGCGCGAATCGCAAGTTTAAATCGTTGCAGTAACGCCAATATTGTTACCTGACCAAGTTTTGAATTTTTTCCCTTGTCTCCACTTTTGATCCCGACATGAGCGCGTGGGGATGCAGAGAGCGTTTTTTCGAAGTTCCTGAACATTTTTCTCTATCTCTCACACAAACAAGGTGACCTTTTTACACGTCACCAGCGCACAAATCAGTGAGCATGCGCCGTCGAGAGGTCCTTCAGAGAGATTAACAATGCTCAATTCCTAGGTGCGGAAATTTAGATTTGGCTGACGAGTTACAAACACTTTTTGTCGCTTGTGCACCAAAGGGAAGAGTAAGTCTTCACTTAAAAAGTCCGATGTTAAATCCCGTAAGCAAATCCAAGTTTTGAATTTCGAGTGATTTTTGAAAATGCCGCTCCTCCTGTTGGATGGTGGTAATATCCTCTCTGATGGTTCACAAAATGAATATTTTACAGTCTTTTCGAAAAAAATTCCGCACTGCGAGTCAGTAGGCATGACCCGAAATTATCACCGTGTGTTTTCATGTCCATGTGTTTGTTAATGAGTACTTCCGCGAAATTCAAAACTGAGATTTTCTTATGGGATTTAACATGTGAATTTGAAGTGCAGACGTACTTCCCCCTTTGGTGCCCTTTGACGAGAACTTTGAGGGCTTGCAACTCACTCGTCAGTCAAATCTGAATTTCTGCGCCTAGGATTTCGGTATTAGTAATGGTAGATAGTTTCATGGATGACCTCTGGATCCTCCTGCTCGCTTAATCATTGATTTGTTGTACAAAAATTCCCTTGCCTCTGTCTCGGAACACACCGTGTGACGGTGAGAACTCCTCCTGGGGTCACCCGAAGGTCGATTCAAGGTCCCAACAGCAAGTAAGATACTGACCACCACTGGCCAGCCCAGAGTTTTCACTTTCATACGCTTCCGGCTGATCCGAATTGGCATGTTACTGTTCTCAACCGATATTCTCATCCTTGCGCCAACATATTCACAACCGAGTGGCTCTGTACGCTAAAATGCAACGGATGACAACAGCCCCTGAAAATCCTACATCATGTCGTGATCCATACGAATCCCGCTGCTAGATGTGGGGCGATCCAAATACCATTTGCGTCAAAACGTCGAGTTCCGCCAAAAACAAATCCTCATCCCGCATGTGACAGACGACGTCGTCGTCGTCACTACGAATGAGATTGAAATGCTAACTGTAAGTAAGCGCTGGGATGTCATCCCACCAACCACCAACTCCCGTCCCACACTTGTCGGTCCAAGTGACTTCTACGGCTGGCATATGCTGGCTGGACCTCGTGTGCCATGTGTGCCTCGACATACTTGGCTTACTGACTCCTGGCTGACTGGATTTGAGGGGCAATGTGGGCTCCGGTTCGAATTCCCGTCCCGTCCCGTGAGCAGTGCAGTGGGGACTAATAGGAAAATATCGTCAGTTCAGGTCCGTTGTTATTGTGGAGGAAATCTGCGGATCTGTACGATGGGATCGGTGCAGTTCCGCCATGGCTGGCTCTGCCTGTGCACAACTTATGTGGAGGTGGGAAAAGAGCTGATTGTGAGAGCTCCTTTGAAGATCTGCTATGGAGATTCATCTATATAGGCTCATCCTCCTCCGCCTCCGTGTAGGGCTGAAGAATAAGGGACTGGCTGGCAGAAGGAAATTTTGTGCATATGGGACATGCTGGGAGTCGCACCATGGGCTGGCTGGAGTGGATGTACATGTATGTGCCTACGTACGTATGTATGCACATGTCCCACTCTCACTCCCACTCCCGTTGTAGGCCAGTGGGGTGGAGGTGGGGTTGGGCGCTATGAGCGAGACGCGGGTCTTCGGGCCTCCGTCTCTGCTCTACCCAAGTCCTCCCACAGTTGAGCTGGAGACGCGGGCCGTGTTGGAAGTGTGGCCATATAGTAGCGGGCTGGGATGCTTCACGTTCTAGAGTATTTCTATACTCTGACCAGCTCATTTTACAACCGCATCTTCATCATCATCATCCTGGGACCTTTTTTTTCATCATCTAGAGGAACGGCGGATGTTTTTTCCGTTTCCATTTCTTCAAATCCTTTTCCCTCGCTTGAGATTACCCGTGCTCCGTGTGGTTGGAATATCAAATATCAAAGTTTTTCCTCGAGGAAGGTACAGAAGTGTTTGACTCAAAAGTGTCACACTTGCGGAATTGACTTGAGTGATCCCATTAGTTTTGACCCGTAGGCTTGAGTGAACCCGCAGACTATTGATTCCGACCGTCGCTGTCCTTGGGTGACATATATGGCGGGGAAGGACGGTGACTATGTTGGTGTTGTTTTGAGACCACCGGTCAAGTCCCGCTCCGCGGAATTCTACGGGAGTGAGTTCTTGAGGGCGCCGCGGAAGGGTGAGAGTAGTGGGCGGAGTCCTCCGTGGCCCAACATGATGATGATGAGTCATAGGATGAGTGAGTACTGTTTGGACACCGTCGTGGCCCGGGGAAATCAGGATGATGATGACGAGTACTGGGGTGGCGGGAAGAGTTGTTATGGTGGAGGTGATCTCGTGGTTGTGCCTTCCTTTGTGGTCGTGACCCCAACCTCTGCCTGCTATACTCCCGCCTTGGAAACCCGCGGGAGGAAATCTTCACCTGCAATAGTCCCAGGAGTGAATTCGGCGGCGGCGGTGGTGGCACCCTCTGCCGCCGCCGCCGCCGCTGCCTGTTCGTTTGACAGAGTGCCTCTACCAAAGCGGGATGCTGTGGGAAGATCCGGAGGAGGATATGCCTTTGGCAGTGAACCCTCCACACCCCCCACATGCCTCCCATGGCTCAAGAAAATCAAAATGTTCAAAAGATTTGAGAAGAAACTCGGTGGGCTGGGTTAGTATGCATACATATGTAATATACATATATATGACCCCGATTGACCTCAACGAAATTGACCGGTTGAAATATTGTTTTGTCCTATGTGGACGTACTGACCGTTTTAGATCAGGATACGGTTAAATCCGATCAATTTTGATGAGGTCACTCGGGGTCATTGAATGACCTTTTGGCGTATAGGTTAAAAATTGCGCTTTTACCAAGTGTTAGGGACCGTAGTAGCACACTACACTTGTATTAAAATTGGTAAAGGGTAGTCATATCATTCCAAGAGGGGTCAGGGGAGGTCATTGAATGACCTTTTGGCCCACAGGTTTAAAATCGCGCTTTTACCAACTGTTAGGGACCGTATTAACACACTAAAGTTGTACTAAACCTGGTAAAGGGAAGTCATATCATTCCAGGAGGGGTCAGGGGAGGTCATTGAATGACCTTTTGGCCCACAGGTTTAAAATCGCGCTTTTACCAACTGTTAGGGACCATATTAGCACACTACACTTGTACTAAAATTGGTAAAGGGTAGTCATATCATTCCAGGAGGGGTCAGGGGAGGTCATCGAATGACCTTGACTCCAACGGGTTGGAATTCTCCACTTGGGTCTTCACTGTACGCACCTTAGGAGGCTACAGCGCCTTTAAAATTACTAACTTGGGTCAGGTCATTGGGGTCACCAAATGGTGGTGTCAAAATAATGCTTGAGAATTTTCAATAGAGTTGTTGCAAGTTGGTAATGAGTCGTTTTGGGTCACTATTCTGCAAAAATTGATACATGCCATTCAGGTCATTCGGGGTCATGGGATGACCTTTGTTGAAATTTTCTGTGAAAACCCATCTGTTTGGCTCCGTCTTACGTCTCATTCCTAGACTACTGATAAATAGGGAAGATGGGGATGGGGCGTGTCGCTGATGTGGTGATGAGCAGTTAGCATTGGAAAAATTGTTTGCTACACAGTGTTTTAACATGTGGGAGTAAAGAAAGTAGGACATATTTCTGAAGACGCCCGTAAGCGAATGTAGGGTAGGCGTGTATGTGTCTTTCCATCAGGGTTTTTTTCATCTCAAAGGTGTTCCATCAGCCCCACTTTTTTGCGCCGTGGAGAAAATTACCCGGCTGAGTTGGGAGGAGCCGGATGACTGTGTGCGTGGCTGTGCCGGATCCGAGGTGATATTAAGTAGCCAAATGAGAGAGAGAGAGAGAGAAAAAAGAGAGCGCTGGAGGAACGGTAAGTAGAGGAAGCGATGGGTTGGAAGGCGTGAGCGTAAGTGCTTATTTTACCCACATGGGACGGTCATCCTCCAGCAACACTTCTCCCGGCTATGCATTGTGCGGGGAAAGGGGCCCGTAGCATAGTATTGGATTATGCCCATCTGATGTGGAAATATTTATGAGAGAGGACGGGGACTACACACTTACGTACACGTCTATTATATGGGTGGGCGGGCATTGAGGAGGGAGAATGAATGGGAAGATTGGGGAAGAGTAGCTGTGACGATATTACTGCCAGCGAGCCATATACCACGCTGACGATGATCCTCTTGCCGGTCGCCGCCGTAGGAAAATCCTGCAACGATGCTCGTTACATTATATGGAGCCCGCTCGGCTCCTAATGAATCCCTCCGTGAAACAGTCAAATTTCCCGCTCCGGGTTCATACATGTAACTAATGAAGGGCTGCTGGGGCCGCGGGGGAATAAATGAGAACGGCTCAAGTTTCACGGTTTAGCGTAGACAGAGGATGATGAGGTATGAGGGGGCCTGGGGAAATTGGAATTGAGTACGTATGGCATGTGACGTGCTCACTTTGTAAGTTTATCCCTTAATAATAAAAATAATAATCAGTCATGGATTTTCGTCGTTTTTGTTTTTGACAAAAGGTCACCCAATGACCCCGAATGACCTGACATGTTTTGAAAATGTTCAATGCCTTAATGTTCCAAGGCATACGATTGATGAAGCCCCGGTTATCATTTGTCTTGTACGAGTTGTGCCACAGACATCTGCTTGGTGGTGGTTGTAGCATTATCAAGGTCCCGCTTGGTTCCTCCACGGGTACTTTGGGCGCTCGCTCAAATTTTCGGAATGCGCATGTCAATCATGGACAAACCCTGATGGAATTGAGCTTCTTCTTCTTCTTCGTCTTCTTACTATTATGAGCATCCTGTATTGGAACGGTTGAACAATAAAGGGACTCCACTACTTTTCCACTCTCGAAGTAGAACGTGCTTTCTTGCCGCATCCAAACTCGTAGAGTTGGAAAATTCATGTTCACAGGCAGTAGGCACTGCTGTGGGTTGGGAGGGAAGAGGAGGAGCCACACGAATGCGGGGAGTTTCAAGTCATCCCAGTGCCGACTCACTGGAGACCCTTAAGACCCGAGGGGGATGTTGGAAGTTGAATCCTCCGGCCTTGTTCCTTTTTTCAAGGTCACCTTTCGCACCGTCTGTCACGGCATAAAAGCCTCTCCTCCCAGTGCAGCAGACACACTCCAACTGCGAAACTTGCCGCAGCTCTGTCACCTGTCCGACCTCCTCCGAATGTTGCTTCCATGTGGTTGGAGGCATGTACATGCTCCATTGAGGTCTATACTACTGACTCCCGCGAGCGACCCTGGAAGTTGAAGGACTGTGGATGGAACCCGAGCAAGTCAGTAGTGGAGTAGTGCTAGCCATAGCCGCGGCCGTCGTCCTCCTCGAAACTTTTAGTTGCCGTGGAAATTTTATGGTATGAATAAATTAGGCTAGTGAAAAGGGGGAAAGCTGACGGGTTTTACGCTGTTGCAAAAGCTCTCCTCCTCCTGCAGCGGAACGTGTGGGGTGGAAAAAGCATATTTTTCTCCTGAATGTCCGTCAGGAGGAGGATGCAGCCACTCTCGTTCCTCTCGAGGATCCACTGTAGTAGTGAAGGGCTAAAGTTCCCTCGTTGAGGACCCAGTTGGAATTTCTCCAGTTCCATCTCCGCGGGACCACCGCGACCACTACCACCACCCCCCCCCCCCTGGGAAGTTGAGGTTGACATGGTGCACTTGGGGTCTGGCAGCCTCCTAACGGCTTTCTTTCTTTTTACTTTGCGGCACGGCGTGAGGAAATTATTTTCTCGGCCTGTGGAGTAATAACCATATTCTGAGGGAGTAGTAGTCGTCGTGTCGTCTACGAAATAACTCCAAGTGAGTTAAGGTGGACCAGAGCGCCCCTGTCAACGGCTCCACGCTATGCTCACATTCATTGTGAGTAGGGCGGGACGTGTTGGCAGTTTGAATGTGGTGAGGATTCCACTTGAATATTAGATGAACTTTGAAGATGTGACTCCCTTGTGAGGCGTTACAGTACAGTACCTTTTTTGCTTCTGCTCTCACTCAGTCAGGTTAACTTTGAAATTATTGTTGGGAAAATATCCTGCAGCTCTGTTGATTAATCGCCGTTGTGGATCGCAGCATGACCATGGAAATACAAGAGCTACCACACGCTCTCACGTGAGTGACCATAGAGAATTGGATGGGATGGTTATTCGGGAAAATAATTTTCGAAGCACTTGCAGTAGTTGCGTCCGCCAGAAAGGGCAGAAGTTAACTTGGCTTCGGAGCGGTCGGTTAGTTACCGGAGGAGTAGCCCGGGCGCACTCAGTCAGCCTCCTGTGACTAACAAGGCTCATTTTTCACATGTCAGTCAGTGGCGCAGAGGGCCGACACCCTGTAGGGCGCACAGCTTATCCATAAAGAGTACCTCTCACAAAGTATCATGTGGAGAACCCCACAGATTTAACCCGGCGAGAGGGTCACAAAGTTTTTTTTTGACAAAGTCCAAACTATGCAAAGGGGGGAGTACGTGCTAACTGAAAAATCCCATGTTAAATCCCATAAGAAAATCCCCGTTTTCAATTTCGAGTGACTTTTGAAAATAACCGCGAAAATCCCGCAGCAGTTGTTGCACGTATGCATTATCCACTTGGATGGGTAAAAAAACCTACGCTTCGCATTTTCAGAGTTTTTCACGGCGTTCCGAGCAAAAATTGGAGTGACAGATTTCAGGCCCACCCAGTCAGGCATTATGTAAATGAGAACTCACTCCAATCCGAAATCCAAAGGTTGAAAATTCTTATGGGATTTTCCAGCCGGCACGTACCGCCCTCCTCTTTGCAATAATTATTGATCTCAAACTTTTTCTGTGACCCTCCTCAAGGGTCAAAGTTGTGAGTTTCCGCAATTGCTGCATTGTGAGAAGTCCAATCATTATTGTGGTCCAGCTCTGCTCTCCATATGGTGTCGGTGCCGTGCGCCATTGACATGTGAAAAATGACCCTTGTAAGAGACTGACTGTGAGTGTGGTAGTGTTGGAGGGGATCGAGCCACCATGTGTTGTTTAGAAGTTGTTTGGACTACGTGAAGAGTTGAGGACTTGGGAGTGCCTCCTCCCTCCATACCTATATTGCCCTCGCAGCAACGGTCGGCCACGGTGAATTTGGGTCGGAATTGGCTCGTGATCCTATACAGAACTTTGGATGATCTGCACGGAGTATCCGTGTATCTATATAGAAGATGCATCCATCCATTACGTGGCCCACTGCGTCCCGGGGTTGAGCATTGCCGTTTTTCCAAGGGAGCCCGCATTGCCCATTCCAGGACTCGTCCTTCACACCTCAATGGACTCTGTTTGGGACGAGCTGGAGGAAGTGGTGGACGTGGTGCGGAGGGATGGATCCCAAGCCAATTTGTATGCGTCACCCTCCGTTCAGTGGAGTATATATGGTTGTGTATATATATATGTATATATAGGACACGAGGAGCGAGATTTCCGCGCGGCTCCCGTCCCAACCCCATGGCAAGAGGCATTAGTGGATGGGGTGGAGGGACCATCTGCATTATCATATCAATATTGCTGGGTCCTCGTGGATTTGAACGTATAATGTGTATCGGACCTGAGAGAGAATCAGAGGAGCATAGGATGTTTCCCTTGGTGGGGAATTGAGCAGAGATTACGTCAGTGACCCTGCTCTTGCGTGGGTGGGAAAGTCCAGCGACGGAGAAATGTGGAGAGCGGAGATTTGAAATGGAATTTCTATGGTTTGTGCAACTCTCTCTCTCTCTCTGCATGTATTGATTTTATTCCCTCCGTCTTTCTCGCTTCTTCGTTCGGGGGGAAAAGCCGGATTTAACTATTTTACATGCTCAATGATTCCACGGGCTTTGTTCCCTGTTCTGCGCTGGCGGTTTTCAAAGCACCGTTGCATTTTATACTACACATTGCGGTCGCAAGAATTTGAAAAACAATTATTATTAAAACAATCCAATTGAAGATTGAAATGGTTGAATACGGTCCGTGTTGAAGCATTCAAGATTTGAAGGATCGTTTTGAAGTTGGAAGTGCTGTCGGGGTTCCAATAGGAAGCTCGTTACAGTGGACAGCATGGTAACTAACTACGGTTATGCGTTGTAAGGAGGCGGAAATCTCGTTTCGATAAGGAAACCACCCTAAGGTGCACATTTTCCTTGCCGCTCTCTCAGACGGCGGGATGCGAAGTGGTCCCGTAATTCCCGGCCCCCTCGTGCAGCCTTCTGTAAGTGACACAGTTCAGTACGGCAGTGTGGGCAAAGTCTGTAGAGATGTTCTCCGCCGAGGGAGATGCTCGGAGCCGAGTGGAGAAAGGAGTACGTAAGTACGTAATGGAAATTCCCCGCACCGCTGGACGGAAAAAAGCGCTACTATATGTACACTGTCAGGGCCAAACCTTCTGCTCCATTGCTAAGGAAGTATGTACATACTGGTGAAAAACTTGGTGTGGGGAAAGTCGCGCGGCGGGAGGTTGCCGACTCATGATTGAGCGGGACGGGTGGACGTGGGGCTAGTTCAACGCGTAATGAATGACCATCCGTTCCATTTTCTCCTCCAACAGTGACTTCACAAACACACACACATGCACACACACTCGTTATTCTTGAGTCGACAGCCTACGGTAGACTCCAATTTCTCCCGCACACGTTAGGAACAGTAAAGTTCAATGATTCCCTGTCAGACGTACTCCCTCACAAGCTATGGATCCGTAAGCATTGGTTTCGTCGTCCAAGTCCAGTGTACTTTTGGCGCTAATGTTTGCATGTGGAATTTAAAGAAATTTCCAAGTTTGTTTTTTTTTCGTAAACTTTGTCTTACGACGTAGCGAATTCAAATAATTCAACGAGTCTATATAATCTTGCAGCCGCAATGTGTGAAATGAAATGTAAAATGCTTTGTAGTCATGGTGATGACTAATAGTGGTAAATAACGATGGTCGGAACAACTAATAAGGGAACTGTTTCACATGTCACCAGCGCACAAATCGATGATCATGGGAGATGGAGAGATCCTCCAGCGAGTTTACCACAGGGCGATTGATGAATATATATGGGCAATATGAATTCCCGCGCTTACTAGGCGCGGGAATTCATATTGGGCTAAACTGAGTTACAAGGCCGCCAAGTTTTCATCAGTGGGTACCAAAGGGGGGAGTACGTCTTCATTAAAAAATCACATGTTAAATCGCATAAGGATTTTCCGGTTTTTCATTTCGATTGATTTTTGAAAAATCGCAGAAAATGCCTCGTCTGTAATGTAAACTTGGAAGATTAACAAAACCTTTATTTTACACTTTCTGAAAATTCTGAAAGAGTCAAAGAAACTTTTCGTCCCATGAATTATACTGTGTATGTTGAAGGGTTTTCGCTCGAAATTCAAAACCCGGAAATCCTTATGGGATTTAGCACGGGATTTTTCAGTCTCCTCTTTGCTACTTTAGAGCTCAGAACTTTTTTGATCCACAACGGTCCAGTCTCAGTTTCCGCACCTACCGCGTTGAAAAAACTAATCTTTATGGACGAGCTGGACACCTGATAATGCCCTCTTGCCAGTCAAATCTGAATTTCTGGGTCTACGAAGTGGTCTTTGTTAATCTCTCTGGAGGACCTCGGGACCAAGGATGATAATTGATTTGTTCGCTGGTGACATATGAAAAGGTCCCTAGTATAGTAAGCATGAGGTATCCGTCAAACACCTGGGGAGATTCCTACCAGAATAAACTGATGATGTCAGGGGGATTTGAAAATTGGCGTGAATTTTGTGACATTTTACGGGAAATGACGCCTAAATGTGTATTTACCCTTTAAAAACTCACCATGAATTGATTGATTAATTTCATTTGAACCAATGGATTTTCCTCCTCTTTACTCAGGTTCTCGAGGCGGAGGATCATCGACGGTCAGTAACTCGGGAGCGTTGCTGTTCCACCCGGTCCATGGGGAAAACATCAGTATTTCGGAGACTGGGACCGTGGCTCGTCGAGTGTCCAGCTTTTGCAAAGCCATCGTTTTCTCCGACCGTCCCGTCAAATTGAACGAGAAGGTAAGTCTGCTGCTGACTTGACTCGGCTCCTCTCGTCCCGACTGATACAGAGCCTTTTGTACATGCCATTTCGTGTTTTTCAAGAGCAGTCCCGCTCGCGCCGACGTTGAGTGAGCACGCGCGGTCCGGCTCCTGTTATAAATTACATCTTAAACTCCAAATTTTCAACTTGTCAAAATTCACCAGGGATCTAAAAGTTTGATTTTTGACGAACCGCAATGTAATTTTTAAGCAGTAATTCTACAACGGTATGTTTACAGTACCGAGCATGGGGAATAACATTAGGCCCGGTCTTTGAGGCCCAGTTTCAAGTCCTCAAAAAAAAGACCTGTTTAATTTTAGATCCAGGTCACCATGGAAATGGGACTTGATTTTGAAGGTCCCAGCCAAAGGATATGATTGCGGATTTAGTTCTCACGTTCACCAAGTTTCAAACCATGCCGCGCAATGAAATAAACAGAAGGCCAGGTGATTCAATCACGTTCCCGCGAGGTTTCGATTGGGTTGAAGCAGCCCAATGATAGGGTATGATAGCCCAATAATGGGTATGGTATAAACCTCATGCTATTTTAGAATTATTGTCAACGGCGACCTTCCCAGCCCGTAACCCCTATACCGGATTGCGCACAGGCATGCGCAATAGCGAATTCGATAGGTACTTTAGCTAGTGCCGCTTCAATCCGTATGCGTAATCTTTGGCGTTACCTGAAGTGCCAACCCAAGTCCCGGGGCATGCCTCACTTCAGAGTGCAGAAATTGGAAGTTTTAACATGGGATTTCCCATAAGAATTTAAATTTATCCAATCCTTGGGTATTATTTTTGATACGTAGACTAGTTATTGCTGGTCCGAGAGCTACTGGCAAGAGTGAATTACTCCAGTTATGAATACCAAATCGGTCGCGGAGTTTCTCAAGGTTTTACTACATCCAGTAACTCAGGAACTAGCTGTGAGGTTTAAACGAGCATGGTACCGAAAATGTTCAATGCCTCATCAGCTTTCGGTTGCAACCACAACCACTGTTCTTCATTGAGGCATTCGAACACCGAAGGGAAAATAAATGTGACATATCATTCTGGGACACCCTGTAGTAGTCACATGGACATGTATACTTCGAGACCAAGCTGTAGCTAATAGAAGCGTACATAGGTTGAACGTTATGATGTTACACGGGATGTGACCTCATGGCTCACTCGGGGAGCATGTGGAAGGAGAGCAGTGTGTTCACGCTAGACTTCTGCGGAGCTGATGCGAGAAGACATAAAGTGCATGTATAAAAGAGCCACGTTGAGGACGAGAGGGCGGTCCATTGTCATGGATTTGGGATCGATAGAATGATACACAAGGATCGTAAACGGCGGATATTCGGGAAGAGAGAGAGAGAGAGTCGGATCTGGTTGTTGTACGTTCACGCCACCTATATCTATATGTATGTATATGTACAGGTTTGCTTGAAGTTCCTCGAAGTCTCTACAAACTGGAGTGGCGTCCTCCGATTCGGTTTCACAAGCAACGACCCAAGTACCCTCCGAACCTGTCTTCCAAGATACGCATGTCCAGGTATTACGCGAACGGCTTTTTTGCCTTGAGTTGATGATGATTGCTTGTGTAATTTTGTTTGGATTTTTGTCTTGTATTTTTCTAATTTTTGAACTGCATTAAATTCAATGGGACGGAGTAGTACGTGCTCTATATCTCTTCCTATTAAAACAATGCAACCGTCCTCGGCTTATCGTCGTAGTTCCAGTAGCTGGGTGGATACTACTCTATAGCACGTGCATGTGATGTTGCGAGCGGGATTTTCAAGTGGCATGATCACTGCAAATGCTCTCCTCATTAGAATGATAGGAGGTAAATGGTGACCGCGGTGTTGATTTGAATGGACTGCATTGGCAGATTTAACTTCCAAGCCGGGATTTTGGGCGAAGGCTTTCAGCGACGTTCACGTGAAAAAAGACACGGTTTTGTACTACTACGTGAATCAGGGCGGTGATGTCCAGTTTGGAATCAACGGGGAGGACAAGGGGATCTTTTTCTCCGGAATTGATACTCGGAAGCCGCTGTGGGCACTGATAGATGTTTATGGGAACACGACGGCGCTCGAGTTGGTTGGTGAGTATTTCAACGTGTTTTCAATGACTTCTGCGACTTGAACTTTGCGTTCCAGTTCTAGTTCCAGCCGTAGGATCCGAGCGAGTGTAAATTTTGTGGTGGTAAATCCGCAGATACTCGGGCTCACCTGAATAATTCAAGGCGGTGTGCTGGGGATGGAGGAGTGTCGCACGAGGTCAATACGAGTTTAGTGCCTTCTCTGACTGAGCTGAACATTGGAGGTGGGGGAGCGGGGCATGGATCATCATCATCATCATCCATCGGAGATAAATTCCCGGATATACGCTACTACTCCAGCACAGTTCGTGGAAGCCTCCTATTTCACCGGTGAGACAAAAGGCGATGATGATGGTGTTGATTATGATAATACTTGGATGCAGTTGTACCTAGTGAGGCTGTGTGAGTATTCCCAGTTTTTATTTTTGCGGATGTGTGTGGACAGGACCAAGGGTCAGCATGCCGAAGTCGGTGTCTTCCGGTGTATGGCTTGGAGGCGGACGAATGAATATGCCAATGGATATGTTTTCGTAGCCACCCCTGTTGAACCCGGAGAGGGTATCGTTATTCAGGTACTAATAGTTAGCAATGATAGATGCGTGATGACTGTGAGAGGGAAGATCACTATCTTGGATGGCACACATAGGTTCTGCAACATGACCCAGAGTTTGCGAGCTCCATGGCATTTGGACTGACGTCCTGTGATCCGGCCACAATCCAGTCCGTGGCCCTTCCCGATGACGCCCACGTCCTGCTGGACCGACCGGAGTACTGGGTGGTGAAGAAGGATGCGGCGAGCAGTCCTGTCGCCGGGGATGAACTGTGTTTCACAGTGACGCAATCTGGTAAATTTCCCGCGTGATCATTTTGTGATGCAGGAGTGTGAGCTACTTTTTGGTGCTTTTTGGTCTTGTGTGGCCGTCCGTCTGTCGGCACGATATAGCTTATGAATTGATGGGAATTTATCAATGGTATCGTCTGAACCAGTCGGCTCTGTAAGCTTTAGGACAAAGGACAAGGTGAGGTCAGTCGGGGTCATGGTATGACCTTACAACTAGTAGTGGACGGGAATGCGTGGCTGGATTAATATGGACCCCTTTAAGATAGTACGCCATAAAAATTTTAAAAAAATACGTAGGTCATTTGGGGTCATAGGATGACCTTTGTACAAAAAGGGCTTGAACTTGTTACCGGGCCCTCACTAATCGATAGGGAGCACCTTTCAAATTAAATTACAGACTGCTAAAGTCTTTGAGGTCATTCTGGGTCACCCGTGGTAACCTTTAGACGGGCGAATTAGAATTTTTAAGAGAGGCTTCACCTGTCGGCAGTGATTCCTTGAGGCCGTAATGTGTGGAAACCGCGGGTCAGATTGGTCACGTCATTTGGGGTCACAAATTGGGATATTTTAATCAAATCTTCAGCAGTCGATGAAGATTGCCTTAAGATGCTGTTAAAATTGGTCAAAGTCAGATGGGTCAAGTAGGGTCATGGGATGACCTTTCCAACACCAACGCAATTGGCTAAAGTTACCGGGTCTCAACTTATTGATGTAGAAAAATTAGGCAGCTTTAGTCAGGTCATTCTGGGTCATCATTGGATGACCTTTCTCCATAGGGGATTTGATTATTTTAGCTGCGTATTCCCTTGAACTTCTTGAACTTGAACCTTAAGTAAACACTTGAAATTCACTTCAGGACAATATATGCATGTTGCGAAAACTGTTGACCTCCACGAGGACATTTACAGTAACCACATTAACCTCTAGACCGGTTAGGCGGTTTTCAATATTTGAAACTGTGTTGCGCATGTTTATGGAATATTCACGTGTGATCCCGATATCCACAGGTGAAGTATTAATGTCGAAAAATGGAGGTCCGTCCAATACGTTGATGTTCGTGGATAACTCGATCCCGCTGTGGGCATTCTTTGACTTGTACGGGACGACGACCAAGATATTTCTCCTGGGAAAGATACCCGCACCCCCGAGATCAGGTGGATTCACAATATTGACAAATATGTGCTTATTTTGATTCTCCATGGAATGTGATGAGGACAGGCGTCAATCATTGAAGGCAAGATTCAAGTAAAAAATGATGAAGATGACCTTTCCAATGTTCTAGAAATTATTCGACCCTCATATCAAAGATCCGGTTTATTGGGATCTGCCAAGTCTTCCTCCTCAGCCACCAATGTTTCTCAAGCTGTACTCGAGAGGGGGCTCGCATCCAACTTGGCCCCTCTCAACTACGGTGCTGGCCTGCCTGCCGTCCGCATCGGAATCCCAAGAAGTCAGAGCAGCACACTGCCCGGGTCCAAAGTGAATCCTGCACTGACGTTGTACGACCACAACGGCATCAGCGACATCCACTCATCGGATCTCACTCAAGCTCGTCCCGCCGTTGCCATAGCCTCACCGACTGCTGCTGGATCTATGGAAGTAATACACGTTACTATTGCATTATACGCTCGGGAATTTTCCACAAATAATCATGATAATAAAATAAAAAAGGATACATTCATAGCTTGATATTTTTGGAACATTCAAAAATAATTAATTAACATTGTTATACTAATATTAAGAAATTAGTTAGCTAATACATTAACATTAATTATTGTGAATTTGCAGGCCGTTGCTGGGTCCGTGATTTCAGGCTCTATTTTGAGTGCTACTTCGTCGGATGTTGTACAACAACAACAACAACAGAACAACTGGTCAGTGGAATGTGTGATTTGCTGCGAACGGCAAGTTGATAGTGTCTTCTACACTTGTGGCCACATGTGCATGTGCTTCCAATGTGCAACCGACTACTGGAAAACCAAGGATAAGGGATGGTGCCCTATTTGCCGTGCCACGATCACTGACGTTATCCGGACGTACAAGTCTTGAGTAAGGTATTTAAGGACCTCAGTGGTTTGAAGTGTAACCAGACGAATATCACTCCTGCTACTGCTTGGTGCAATTTGTTATTATTGCGATTATTATTGTAACTACTACTACTGCTATATACATACATATGATGGGCAGGCGCGATGGCGCGGTGTAGTTGATCCGTCATCGAGGAATTGCGTGTGCGCAGATGAGTAAATGTTGGGCCAATGCGACCTCGACCGCTTTCATTACGACATGAGCCCAACCCGAAGGATTTACTCATACCTTAGAAGACTTGGCGTGTTCCGGCAGTTCGAGATTCAAGATTCTGATGGAAAATGTGAAATCCAGAATAATTATTACTATTATTGTGTTTTATTTATTTTTTTGTTTTTGAGTTTCCGCACTGGATTGTAATCATTCTGGTGACGACTGGGGACCGAGAATGTGCAGGTGTAATTAATTGTTATGAATGTGTGGGTTGAACTCCGTATTCGCTGACGTCATGTGGAACACGGACAAAATTAATTGGGGGAGAAGTCAAGGTGACAAAAAAAATAGGAGAGGATGAATCGGTGCAATTTTTGAATATACGTCGTCAAATAAAATAATAATAATAATAATAATTCGCGGTGTATTCAACATCGTGAATGCTAAAATAGTGGGAAATATTGCAGAGACTTGGAGTGAAAAATGTGAGTGAGTCTTACGGGAATAATTATGAATCTGAGGCCAAATGTTGAACGCAATATGTTCATATAATACTATTATTATCATCATTATTACATAAAATATAGTTGGAAAGTCACACTGCCAATGAAGAACAATATAGAATTATTAGGGAAGAAGAACCATATTGTACTCAATTGTAATACGTAGATGTAATAAGTATGTAATAAGTATGCAATCATCCGAATAGGACGTACACATTATGATATAAGATAATTGTAAACTACCATCGTTAGCCATATTGAACTCGATGAATTTGCTCGCATTAATTGTTTTAAAATATTGTGGAATTATGGTGTGAAAGGAGCTGGATTTTTACTTTATTTGGTGTGAAAACCGCCGCGAAGGCCCCAAGTTTATAGTGAAGCTCGAGGAAAAGTCGCAAAGTATGAGCAGACGATGATGCTGTACAATATCAGTAATAATAATTATAACAATAGAAATTCAGTTACTTTTGACTTTGAGATTCCCTGTGAGGAGTCGTGGAAGTTGACGACGATTAAAATTAGCAAGAAAAAAACACAAGCTGTGTCCAAGTTCTTCACATGTGGACTTTTTTCTTCCGCGTGATGATTTCACGAACGACTTGGGAATCCACGTATGCATATTAAATAAAACTGATTCCGCCCTGCACAAAAAATTCCCGGCGAAAATTACTGTACTATAGCACAGTAATCTGCGTACCATGTATTCCAACTTCTGTACCTATAAGTTCATTTACAATAAAATTAGGCAATGTAGCTCGCTTTTGTAATTTGCGCCAAGGTCAGATGATGGTTGATTGAAAACACTACTGACTTGACGATGCGACGTAGAATGTCAACAATGGAATTGAGAACTGGCGATCACACTTCGAATGTATATACAAGGGCTGAAAATTTTCTGGGTTAAAAAAACGGTAGCTAACAAGTTATTATAACTGCTATTTGGTGAACGCCGTTTGAATCTTAACCGCAAAGACAGAATTTCCCGTTTCGTCCGCATGACGCAGAATTAGTGGAATCCCTTCGACCTCCATCAAGCTTCCGGGGGTCGTGACAACTTCAGATTTTGCGTAATATATTCTCAAGCATCTTCTAGTAAATGATTATGATTTTTTCCGAATCGCTCGTTTCTCTCTGTTCCTGCTGCTGATGATGATAACGCTCCCTCACCGTTTTTCATCCAGGTTTTGTCAATGTGATGGCATTCGTGACCGCTTGGGGACGCTTCAATGCAATGTTTTCATCCAAATTATCACATTCTGTGAACACACCCTCCACCATTTATTTCCAACGGTCTGTCACTCTCAACTCGATCATTTGAGGGGCATTTACATCGAAACATTGGAGAAGTTTTCCGAAAAATTCCCAAAGATGTTCCAGTGGGAACTGTACCCGGGATGCCTCCACCAAATCCACGCACTGCACCTACGAAGCGGAGTACCTTAGCTTGAATCACAGTAGTAAGCAAAAATCACAGCGCTGAGGTCGCGAAACTGAACTTACATCACAAAGTTAAGCATAATCACGAAAAAATTAGCAACAAACTCCCTTGCTGCCAAAAAACCAGATAGCCACCATTTTGGCGCTAATATTTTCGATATGTATGTTATAATTGTTGCTACGGGTTACCTAAGGACAATAGATCATTCCATTCATAGATGTGACAACTAGTGATGCAAATCTGGAAAAAAATTGCGTTCTGTTGTGGATTCCGATTCTGGTCGGAAAGGAACTACAAAATTACGTTCCGATACCGAGTCGGAACCGGAACTTTTTCCTTCGTTCCGTTCCGATTCCGGAAAGTTCCGGTTAAGATTTTGGAAAACCCGGAAAATTTAAATAAAAATGCACTAAGGAAGTAAATAGCACTACCTCAACATATTTAAGGAAAGTTAATCATATCCAGTTAATATTTGATATGGGTAGGCAATGTCTGCCTGGACTCTGCCAAGAAGGGCTGTCGCGTTTCTATCCACATCCTAAATGGTTGGGCTGGGCTGGTATTGGGCACACGGAATTGCTTGGTGAAATACACGAATGTTACTAGCAACGAGGCGATTTTAGGTTATCAACCACAGCGTTAGGAAAAGGCTTGCATTGAGGTTGAATATTCTGGTTTGTGAACTTGGGGCTGTTTGGTTCACTGGTGTGGGGTATTTGGGTACTCACCAAATAGAGATTATCAAACATTTCTACCCCTTTCCAGTCTTCTAATGTGCACCGAGCAGTCCTTAACTGTGAAATTTTTACGTTGCGGTGGTTAGTCAACACATCCCGTGGCGTCGATTTTGGAGTAGGTACCCGAAAAATTGATGCACCAGGCCTGAAATGCCGTCTCAAGATCTACGAAACCCGCTATCACACATGTGCCTGCTCCAGGGGGTTTAGAGTTTAGGAGTAGTAAGCAGAATGTATCCCGTGGCTGGACTGAACCAGATGTGGATAATGGTGGAGTGACTATTCAACCTATGTAGTCACTCCTGTCACTCCACCAGTGTAGCTAGAGCTGTTCACGTTTCCGTGTCCGTTCCGTGTCCGTTCCGTGTCCGTTCCGTGTCCGTTCCGTGTCCGTTCCGTGTCCGTTCCGTGTCCGTTCCGTGTCCGTTCCGTGTCCGTTCCGTGTCCGTTCCGTG
>WJFA01000741.1:0-30222 GCA_009870155.1 Pseudobourletiella spinata
TCAGTGAGCAAGAGCGTTGACAACTTTCGCTGGTTCGGAGTGAGGAGCATGTGTCTACATGTGTGTGTGTGTGTGGGCTCGGTATGTTCCGCTTGTATGACCACTTTTGTGACCCGACCACCAGTCTTGTGAACCAACCCACACCCCATGTCAAGGGAGTTGGAATTTTGAACTGTATGCTGCCACTACTGCTGTAGCTGTAATCGTAATGATTCAACTTGTGTTGAAATCCATTAATCGCCCTCCAACTCACTCAGTCAGTTACACATGAAACAGTTACGAAAGGTTAGTCTGGCTGCGCTCGCGCAGATGTGAGGACAAATTTTGTCGAGGCGTGTGTGTCTGTGCGTACGCTTTGGTAGTATAACCTTCAGAAAACTGTTCAGTACTACGGATCCCTCAGAGAGATACGTGTGTACATCTGACTGAGAGGAAATTAGTATTTTTATGTGGAAATCAAGTGGAGCCCAGGGAGCATCCCTGAATTTTGAACTACATGACTTAAATATGACTACGTCACTATGGCTTCCAGCTCACCCTTGTACAACCATATAGGTATAGCTAATTCCTATCAGTTAGCAACGGAGGTGCCTTGATGCTGTGCTAATGTCATAGCCGGGATGGTGCAAATGATGATCATCAGGAAGGTAAATATAGGAAAGTAAAAGAAGGAAGTTTGAGCCCCACGGTCATCATTAGCATTATTGGTGGAACTGAATGGGATAGTTTGGAGCGGATGAGTGAGCCCTGGTTCAGACTCCTGGGAGGGATGCTGTATAGTAGGGGTGCAGAGATGCGCATCCCCCGTCATTAATTCCCCTCACGCCCCATGAGAGATTATGTTTTTCCTCCTCATTTTCCAGTTAGATACTGGAACAAGAGAAACTTGCACAAGTTTTTATCATCTTCTTAGATATATTTCATAGGCACTGTGTCAAGTCAGTCGTCCCAATGAGCTTGCACAAGAGCAACTTAGCATGGAAGTGGGGGTGGAAGAGGTTTGGAGATCAAGCGTGGGGATCAAGTGTCTCTGTGACGAGTACCTGAGGAGATTGTCAGCACGATGTATGGGATTCCCTTTGAATGTAGGATCCGTCATTTAGGGAGAGGGATTAATGGGATGGTTGGCGCGAGGGGATTCCGTTGAATAGATGGAGAACTTCCATGTTGGATTTACAGCTATGCGCGTTAGAGTCGTGGACGACTGCGGTAGGAGGAAGGTTTAAGTTGGGCTTCTGAAACGGTAGCTACAAAGACCGTTGGTTGGTTCACGGGTTGAGTAAATGATTGTTTATTGCATAATAATTTGGTGGAAGTATTGGTGAGTGGTGTGTATATGCATGTATAACAACCATATCTTATAATCCACTGTGAGGTATACAGCAGAGAGTGAGAGGGCTGTGAGAAACATACAGGCTCATATGGTATACTAGTATATGTGCATGAATGAGGGGGGTAAAAGACCTGCAATTGACTCAGCCACGCCTTGCCCTTTACTCTGTAACAACAACAACAACAAAAGTCACTCACTTGCTCAACAACTGAGATCAGAACGGTGTCCATGACGACGGAGGAGAGGTTGAGTGAGGTGGAAACTGAATCGAGAAGACACTGGTCAATACAGCAGCGGCCAATCTTGATAATCGGTCAAGTTGCAGGTGGGGATAGGTTTAGAATAAAGAATTATATATAAATATATATTCTTAAGATTGTAACAACGGTCTATGACTGCCGCAGAATGATTACATGAGACAGTGTTGTACAAGGGTGTCCCCAACAGCATACGCCTCTTTGCAGGATATGACCGGCCGCTATGCGTAGCCTGTGGACGGTAAAACAGAGACATTTCCAAAACGCATCCTCAAATATGGGAAATTGAATAACAATGACAATGCCAAGAATAATGACCGATCACCTTGTCCACAGTAAGACTCCTCCTTTAAGACATTACGGGATTACCCAATTTTACTTTTCCTTGTACCTATAGGGAGAGTACTACTGGTGATTGCCAAGGTCAGAGCCTCAATCCCCATTTCAACATCGGCTAAAGTTCCATTCACTACTGACAGGCACAGGTCCCATGGAAGAGTTTTAAACTTTCCAAAGGTACAGAATGGAGGATTACGACAGCATGATAGAATGTTCAGGCGAACCAGCTATATATTATGTTATATATTTATTTATTATATATATATATATATATATATTTATAGAAATTCTACACTTCAAAATTTTTGATATGATGGAAGTTTTCCACTGCACAAGCTTCTCCATCATCCTATCCACCGTTATTCCCAAATGATTGGCACGGCGTAACGAAAATGTCGGAGTAAATGGGGAACTTTGGTGGGGCAACCTAGATTTTTTTTTCACCTAAATTTCAATTCTGTCACTGATTGATTCGTCTAATTTAGAGCGAGCCCAAGTTTTGAATGACTACCTCGGAGGATTATTAATTTTGCCTGTATGAATCCCCCACGGCAACACATAAAGCCGTACTTTGTACGGTCCTTTATGATGGTGATAATGATGGGTTATATATGGGGTGGAGATCCTACATGGAATCTTTCTATTAATTTCTCAGCCGGCATTCACAAAAGTCGTCCCAGTGAGGCAGTAATAGAGCAGAATGATGATGGCCTGATTTGAGGCTATAAATGGTCAAATTCTATTCTCATCACCATCTTTTTTTACGGTCACCCAAATCATAGAAATACTTTGATACACCACAATCGAGGGGACCGCCACTTTAACTGCTGCACATTTTTTGCGTAGTTATGCCTTTACCCAGGCGTCATCAGGCACCAACAGCACCTGTCTGTACCTCACTGCAAAGTATCTCTACGTTTTGCACGTGTGTATATGTATGTATGTGTGTGTGTGTGTGTGTGTGTGTGTGTGTGTGTAAAACACGAACGATAGTGATGGACAGAAGAATGATACAGCATGGTCATTGGAAGCTCTTGGTTCATCACGGTAATATTCTGATACTTCAGGGTGAGACGTCAAGTGCACTTTAGATGTTAGATGAGTCATGTGATCTCGTCACGGCGACGGATAGCAACAATCGTGTGCGGTAGCATCATAGAGTATATGAGTTGAAAACTTGGAAACATTTTACTTCCCTTGTGAGTTGCATACGTATACTTTCTGTCCTTAGCAGCAAGTAGCATTACCTTACCATTGCGTCATGATTGCCTACATTTCCACGAGTTTCCCAATCTTTCAATGCGAAGGTTTTTACGATGTACGTGGAGAAAAGGGAAACAAAAGAGGATAAAGTATGTTCTACAGTTGTTTCGCACTGGATGAAAACAAGGGTTGAAATTTTACGCTCAAAAAACGAGTGTTGGGCATGTGCATGCATGTGTAATTGTAAGTTTGTTTGTGTGAGGGGGGGGGGGAAGAGTGTTGGAAAATTCGTGATGAGCATATTATTTAGGTATGAAGGTATTAGCAAGTTGAAGTGGACTCGGTGTGGGGTTACTGCTTATGGCGGTGTGTTACTTAGTCTCCCGAAGGGTGAGGAGATTGGAAAAGTGCGAAAAAAGACTGGTAATTATGATGCTTAACCAGGGATGAAGTCTACTGGTGTTCAGCGAAATGGCATCAGTCAACAACAGGAGCCCTGTCTGAGGATGATTTCACTCGAGGGGAAATCCAACAAGGATTTGGAGAGAGATGTGCGCATATTGTCAGGGCTGAGCAGCCAGGAATGGTTATATACTCAATGATTTTAACATGATTAGTAGGGATGGACAGACGAATGAGACCTAACTACCTTTTTCCGTCCGGATCACAAGATTAATGAGAAGTGAAGTTGTGTCAGTAGGTGGGTCCACAGTGTAGTATGCACCCCTCAGAACAGCATGGGAACTTGGAAAGTGGTGGCGTTACTTTGAAGCACCGCGCACAAAACCGATGAGCCTCTGTGTTTGTTATGTATGCGTGTGTGGAACATTAAATGGAGGGTCTTTAGTTCTATAGACTGATCCTCCGTCTTAATACCAGGAGCGTTGTGGCAGTGGCAATTTAAACCGTAACATCCAACCAGAACCATAATTAACGAGTATCAATAAAAATTAATCAGCTGAGGGGGAACATGATGGGATCCATTCATCCCCGTCTAGCCCCACTTTCCCTCCTGCTCTGACTAATTTGCCAGCGTATTCTTAGCGCGGCGAGTGTGCGTACACGATGAGACAGTGTACCCCCATCACTTATCAGGACAGTGTCACGTGTCATGAGCGGAGGGAACGAGTCACATTTCACTCCCAATGGGTAGTAAAATCAGCAATTTCCCCTTCATTTCAATTGTGCTTCTCAACTTGTGATCATAAACTCGAGCCCTGATGGAGCCAAAATTTCTATACGGCCATTACACTTTAACCAAATTTAGAAAAACAAGGGGGGATTTCCAACAACTTTTTCTGAGATTTTCATTACAACGGCTGCTGCCCATATATCTGTCATCTAGATTCACCGTCTGTCACACCACGTCATCGCGGTCATGACTAGAGAGGGAGAGTTGAGATTTCATCTTCCCTCTCATATATGATTGGCATCAGCGGAATGTGCCGTCGTTACGGCCCCATAGAACGGTCCCCTCGGAACATTTCTCGCACGTGTACTTGTCACTTCCCCTTCATTTCCCTTTGTCGCGGATAGCTAACGAAACGACTCATCGTGGGCGCTAACTTGGCTTCCCCCTTTTAAGGCTCAGTTGATACATTGCAGCGGGGTTCAAATAACTAATTAGAAGATGAAAACTCGTCGCTTCCAATCCTTGCGAATCCGAGGAAACGAGAAATTCAGGATGTAAGAAACGACTCATCGTGGGCGCTAACTTGGTGTCCCCCTTTTAAGGCTCAGTTGATACATTGCAGCGGGGTTCAAATAACTAATTAGAAGATGAAAACTCGTCGCTTCCAATCCTTGCGAATCCGAGGAAACGAGAAATTCAGGATGTATGAGGACATGGACAAACTATAAAATGCCATGTCATTACGGGAAGTTAAAAACTTCAATAATGCTCTGGCTACACGGTAGTAGCTACTATAGGGTCAGTCATTTCGGTCATCGAGGATGACGGAGTTGATTTGGGAGCAGTTCGAAGATCATCACTACTAATAATAATTATGACGAAACGTATTATCGTACATGTGTACAATGTACGGTGTAAATGTAAACTCTGTACACAGTCTCTTAACTCTGCTGCCGCTTCTGTGAGAGGACGCGAAGGTCATGTGGGCAAGGGATTCTGGTGATGATGATGACGACGGAGCTGCTGTTGCCGACTACGATGACGATGATGAAAGGAAAGTGTAGAGGAGGAAAGTCTTGGCATTATTCACAAGGGGACTTGTGCATCATTTTGTGGGGTCTCACTCAACTGGCGTCTTGTATGCTGAACAGATACGTGTATGACTTCATAGATGAGTCCCTTGGAAGTAAAGAGCAATAGAGGTAAGGCTGATTGTTATAATAATTGTTTGGAGATGACCGCATAGCGCACGCAGTCGAGTGAGTATACGAAGCTCATGCTCACAAGTGCCTGAGCACAGGCATACAATGACAACAACAATAGCAAGGTTTGGAATCTCCGAAGAGATGTAATGCGATATGAAGAGGATCATGATTAAAGGCTATACACAGGTGGCAACGGGCTATAGATGTACAGTTATAGCGTAATACATCCCACACTCTCACAGTCCATGGCTAATCACATTTACCTCCTAATTTCTTATTAGCTCATGCTGAGAGAGCATGTAACTTACTTGGAATGTAACCAAGGCTGAATCCGGATTTATTGAGGTTTTCCCATACATTAGCATCATAACGCACACACACGGTCCACTGCATACAAGTGCATTATAATAATAAATATATATAATACAGAGACTCAATCAACTTCCCACCCCCTCGGCCAACGCTGAAGGTACTGTAAGAGGATTTTAATTGTACGAAGACACGGATATAAATTCATCTTCCCCTTTCAAATGACAATCAAATCACATCTGACGCGTACTCATCAACCCCGTTGGCGCTTTGAAGAGCATATATTTTGTCTCCGTCATTGGAATCAATGAGTTTATTATATAAGAATGATTACTTTGTGAATCTTTACTCTGTCTATTACACTGTTATGGGAGAAGCTATTTAAGATTTACAACTGATTGTAGTCATGATGATGCGCACTTCGACGATTCACTTGCAGTAGTGTATGGATATCATCATAAAACCTAATGTATTACACACAGGTATGGTTTAAGAGATACTAATGGTACTCGGCCTGCTGACTTGTTATTGCAGTTATTATGAGAATACAAATTTACCGCGCATGATTTCATCAAAGGTGACCATCGAAGGCTCCAAGGTGGCAGACCCCTCTCTCTCTCTCTCGTTTCTTCCAAGCGACGTATTAAGTCATCGCGACTGAAAAAAAGAACTGCACGAGTGGTTGAGGCGCGACTGGAATTACTGTGTGAGCATAATAATCAGCACTTCACCTTGTCGAGAGTTTTGTGGCGGACGCCAATGGTGTTTTCCGTTTGTTGCGCAAAACCGAGGACTTGTCAATTTTCATGATTTTCAAGTAAAAACTGTGTAGTTCTTGCGTCTTCTACTGCTGGAAAGGATCCGATTGCCATAATGGGTTGGTTAGGTTGGAACAGTGTAATTGGTTTTTTTTTCGGTTGAATGCCTCTCGGAGGGGGCATATTATGTAGCCTCGATTCAAGTTCCTTCCTCCTTTTCCCCGTTGTGCAGTCATCATTCATTATATCTTCTCGTATGACACGATTGTTATGACAGTAAGGTATCACAGAAAAATACTGTCTGCCTTCTGCAGCCTTGGGCTGGTACTTCCTAAAAGTTGTGGACCACGAAATGCGTATTTCCTGTGTGTATTCATGTGTGTGGGACTCTAACCGATTCTAAGCCTCATCAGTGAATTAAATTTGCTTATCTGGTTTAGCATTGCTCGTGAGTGAATAGGAGCTTCTCTGTGCTGACCATTGCAGTCTGGTCGTGGATTTAGGGAATTCCTAAAGGAAGAAGGGGTGGCGGCGTAGCTGAATAGCAAGAACTTTTTGTTCCTTTTCCAGAAAGGTTCTTTGGAGGTGCAACGAGAGTTTGACAATAGCACATTAGCAGACAGAGCCGGATTTAGTGTGTGGGAAAAAAATCACCGAACCTAACTACGTGACCAATGACGTTGTTGTATGCAAAGCACGAAGATGATGATGATGCAAGTACTATAGGATGCTCTAGGGGAGAAGATTCCACTGTGGGATGAAAAAGAGGCTGGGAAGATATAGTAATGGCGGTGATGTGATGACAATGGGGAAGGGATTTCCTCAATCCGAACGAAAATCGCCTCTTATAATCACTAGACCTTGAATAGTTTTTTGCCGCACGCTTCTTCTTGCCCACAACGTTGTGCAATCCGGATTTTTTGAAGAATTTTTTCTCTCCCTTTTTCACGGGTTGAAACAGTAATTTATTTCCTCATTATCACCTTCTCTGAGGTAATTATGTGTGCAGAGAGGAACTTTTGGATGTTTAGTAACTCACAGTAAACTTTTTATTTCATGTCGTTAGGGGTTATTCAGATCGGAAAAGTTACCGGTGCGGCATCGTTGTGTTTCCAGTAGTTGGACTTTGCTGGAATTGGCTGAAATTATTTGGTTTTCCGTGGACAAGAGTCCTCATCAGTACATTTGAATTGAAAAGTTGGAGAAAATTGCTTCTGAGACCACCATCCACCAACACGCCAAGTAGACGCCACTTTCAAAACGGAATGTCAACTAATGGGAGAAGAACTCGTCAGCTCGTTCGGCACATGAATTATATACGTGTTCAGTGGATTTGCTTGGGTAGAGGCTGACCAGTTTTGCCATTTTTACTTTAATTCATACCATTTGGCGGAGTGTGTGGATGTGTGTATGATCAGTAATTTTATAGTGCGGCAGGAGGGTATATACGAAAGAGATGCTGATTTGAAACCGGACGGGGCCGTCCATAGAACACGCTGCTGCACGTAAACTCAAGAACCAGAAGAGTTTGCTGACCCTTCGTCTCCTTGTTGTTGTTGTTGTTGTGGATGAATATTCAAGTTCTCGGTCGGCAATTGAAATATCTTCCTTGCTTCACGGTGGATGCGGATGGTTGCAGCGTTGTGTGCATGTGTATGTGTATTTGTACGTGTGTGTGGGCATGTATGTGTGTGTTTCTGTAGGGTCATGCAGTTTTTGAGGCAATATCGCCAGATGGTTAAGATGGAATTGAGCCTCGCTGTGGGGCGACAAATAATGGGCACTTACGGGCGCGCACTTGTGTGTGTCCTTCCTCTTTACTCTCTGATGTCTTTGGGCATGCTATGGGACACCTCCCGAACGTTTCAAGGCGAGAGAGGTAATATTGAAGTCTTTTTTATATATATTTGATTAAGTCTCAGTGCTAAAATTACTTTGTCCAACTACCGCTGTATTCAAATAAACCCTTTTTTCCGCTGTAAGCCCTCCATTGTTTTCTGCTCTGCGATTTCATAGCCATTCTACAGCCGTAATGGGAGGTTGTAAGGAAAACCTTGTAAAAAGATTTTCTGCTATCAAATTATTGTGGTACAGTAATGAGCTGAAAATTCATGCAACTAAGTTTGGCAGTGGGACGGATCTATAGAAGGGGAAATCGGTGCATACGGAACCAAGTACATCACGGTCAGACTGCACATATTTTTATGTCTGCCAGTTTTTCCACTTGTAGCCCCGGTCAGTCGTTACTTCCGGCCATTGTACTAGTGGTGGTGATCTTTGGTGCTGGTGCGTCTCTGCATGTAGGTATAGCCACTTGAATGTGCTATGATGGTACACAAGTGGGACGCATTTTGTCAAATCAAGTTCCGCCTCTTGAGAGCCCACCGAGTCAAGTTTGGCTCATTCTGTGACACATTAGATTACCTCTGCCCCCATTAATGATGAATAACATATATTTATATCTCGCCTCTGCTTGACAACTTGAGTATTTATGAATTGAATTGGTCGAGGAAATTTATACGTGAACAAATTAGAGATGAAGAAGAGCGCTTGGAAGAGATTTTTAAGTTTTGAAATGGATCTCTTGTACCTCGCGCGTGTGTCGTAGAGGTTCACAGTCCGTCCCATATGGCTCATATGTGGCTTCACACGGTAGACTTGATGTGCATTCAGTGTGTGCGTCACAGCACTGGTTTAAGGGAGAGTATCATGTTGCTTTTGCAAGAGTCAGAGGTGTAATAAGACGTCTCTAATGAGCTGAGGAAATTGTTGTATCTGTTTTGTAGTGTTTCCCAGCTGCTCCCTTGGCTCTAGTATAAGTTGATTAGCATAATTTACCGATTCGTGGGACAAGGTATATCTATACTTGTCATTTTCAATGGTATATTTTCAAGTCATATTGTCTCAGGAGAGCATCTCTGTTTAAATTGCACCTCAAGGAAAAACGTGCATCAGACAAACTGATGATTCTCTCATAACCGTGAGAGGAGCTCGTATGAAGTTACTGCAAAGTATTATTCTTGTACATATTCGAGGACCGGACCATCGCCTCCAAATCAATGTCCATAATATACTGTAACACTCAAGCCATATCTCTCTGGGTCCGCTTAAAATTCCTGTGACCAACCAATTAAATACGTGTACATTCTCCTTGTGCGTTCATTATGCTCAGCATATAACTGCAGGTGTGGCCAACGCAAGGCAGCTCCGCAATGATCCCGGCATTTGGGATGTAAATGGATGGAAATATTTGTGAGGGGAAAAGCAGGGTTGGTGTAGTGTAATCATCCAGACGCGCGCACCATTCCATCCCTCATGAATAATCTTTTGACCATCGATAAAGTTATGAGCGGAAATTGGGTCAGTCTTTTCTCATTCTTTGTCCTTCCGCCATATTAGCCGGCCATATTAGTTTTAAAGACTCTTTTACGACCGAGAGAGTCACTGCTCGGCTACTACTCCGCTACTGTTCCTCGCTACTGGCTGCGCATTCCCTTTTCATCGGCGTCATCAGCCTAGATTTTATTGCTCATCTAAGGATTGGAGTCTGTGTTGAGGCGACCTTAAACCGCCGCTACTCTCTTTTTCTTAAGAATAACAATAATTTACAAACGCTCCAATAACAATAATCATTCATGGAGCATAAGACCTACAATGAGGGCATGGTGAAGTCTAATAGGTCGGCTTGGAACACTGATTATATTCCGACATGTTCATACAGTACAAAGTGCATTGCTCATCCCTCTGATCTTACATTATGAATGCATATGAGATAATGTGATGGAACGGACGGACAGTGTGGTCATTCATCATCTTCTGTACATCGGTACCGTTTCCCTCTTCTGTGGCCGCGGAACAGAGCTGTAGAACGAACGTCCGCGGAACTTCCGTTCCGGTTCGCATGAGCTGTGTGAAGTAGGCAGCAGCAGCAGCACGATCGTGGTACTTGTGTCTGTAGTGGAAACAGCAGGGGGTCGTCTTTTAGAAAATGGCCATAGAGTTAACGGAAAATTTATGTCAAACTTAAACAAATGAAGCCCGCTGGTCTCCCATCACCGCACTTTTTCATATGAAAAGCGTGAAACCGTGTTCCATTCAAAATTAAACTTCATCTTTCTGCTATTTTTTTAAGTCCCGACAGCGGCATGCTCAGCCACAATGATACACTTTGAATAACCCGAGGTGAATGTGAGATCGTCTTTTGACTTGAGCCGTTGTACAGGGACCATTATATCGTCTTGGGTGAAACCTGGCCCTGAGAGTAATTATAACGATCATAATCTTGTAATCCCTGTCATCTGTGAAAAGATTCATCCTTGACAACTCGTTCTCCATTTTCGGCCCAAAAAACTTGGTCTCAGCTCCCCCGGTGATGCGTTGTCTTTTAGCAGAAGCCTCACAACGGCACCTCCGTCATTCTGTTCGTCATGGGTTTCAATTTTACGGCAGCTTCTTCATCTTCAATTGATCACGACTACATACTCTGGAGAAATTAACCAACAAGTTTTAAACTCTGCAGCAAGCACACAATTACCTCTGACCCACAGCACCTACGGGTGTGCTGGGCAAGTCATTCTCCTATAACTTTATTTCAACTCAGTTTAACTCTTGAAAGGGAAATCATGTAACCCTGTACTATCCACTAGGCAATTAACTCATGTACACACTATACACTGGTGAGTGGATTAAGCTTTTCCCGTGACAAGGATTTTACACTTACACAGATGCACGACCAACTGATACTATAGCTGCTGGCTGGCATTCAGTCAGAGGTGAGGGAGGGATGGTGGTCACGCCATGGTAACCATGTTCTAATGATGGTTTACCTGTTTCATCCATAATTTCCCCAAACCCTGTTCATACTAACTTCCGAAGAAGTTTTTACTCACAGCACTCTGTAAACGAGGGACGTGACACACGAGGTCATACTTTCGTTCTTGATCAATCTATGAGTTGATCACTATACTGCTAACAAGTAGCATCTTGATAATCTCTTCTCTTGCGACTGATGAATAAAACCGATCAAGTGATCCGCACAGGACGTGAATAATTGCTAATTAGCCGGGTGTAGCTTCCACTCACATGTTGAAACTTGTTGATTCACGGTTACACTGGGATTCGTTTCAAGGTCCTCTCACGCTGTACCTTCCCTTTCTCGTAGTTTCATTCGAGATGAAACCAATAGTTTTTGAAGCAGAAAACTCACACTAGATGTTCATCCTCAGATGACATCTACAGTTTTCCTTGTCATTCTCATCTCCGCTACCGCACCATATACATGCGGAGTCGCTCGGTATGGTGAGCAGAAGGAGAGCTCTGTAACTTCATTTAGGTCATCCGTAATTACCACGGTTAATGAAAGTTCTAAATTCCATAAAAGTGGAATGAATTGACAGGGAGCTAGATCTACACGGTAAATGCAGTTACCTAATCCCAGGGTATAGGTAATCAAGTTTGAAGAAAGGCGTCCCCCAACTGTTGACCAAGTAAGTATAGCTAGATATATAATTATATAGAAATAATACGTACGGTGTGCCAAAGTGTGTGTGGAATACCGCTCACTTTTGAGCCGATTTTCACAGTCGCACATACTACTGTTCCACCGAAGCGCAGGATCTCTGATTAACACTGGCCAACCGGCAACGGACATGTGACTCACCTCCTGGCAATTTAATTCTACGTGAACCGCGTCGCCCACGCTACTCTTGTGTAGCAACGTAGTGCTCCTGCACAGGGCCGAGGGAGGGAACCTTGACCGAAAAACTGACGATGAGCGAGAGAGCGGTGGATTTGAAACTGAGTTGAATTTGACGGAATGGGAAGAATGACTTGAAAAGAATCAATTGGGTTATATTTTCCTGAGAGTGGACTGACGTTTTTTACGATTCCGCACGGCTACACCCTAATTGCGGTAGAGCAGCAGTCTTTCAGTGCAATGATATGCGTTTATACCATATCTGGCAGAAACCTACGCAGCTAATTGGTTCAGCAGACAGTACAGATTAGATGATTTCGGCTCATACGCCGTAGTTTGATCACAAGCGCTGATGAAGTAGCGCAAGGTCCCTTCTGTTTTGTGCTACCATTATTAATGAAATTAAATTCAAATCTCACCCGATCAGATTCGGCGTTGAGTAACTCTAGATATCCTGTGGGGTAGGTGAGAATATGTGAGACAAACTGAGAAACCTCCGATATATAGTACCTTACTTATATCATAAGCCAATCCTACAGCTTCCTCGAGGTGCGTGAGAATCCTTTCAGATTCAGACTACGTGTGAATGAGTATTTTGCAATTTTATGGTATTTCTACCTCCCTAAGCGTACTCGGCGTACTGAGTACGGTCTGCTCTTTGAGGATGTTGCCTATAGTGAAAAAAAATGAATTAATAAAAGCTTGCATGGCCGCGCGGCAAAGGTTGTTCATAATTATTATTGACACAGACCGTGTGGTCTCACGTCGATGTAGGGAAGAGGCGCGAGTTATGAGGATGTATCGGACGACCGGACTTGTTCAGCAGATGCACTGCTCATCCCTCGTCACCGCGTGGTTGAGAAACTGCTGTTTGATCTGGTGCAGAGGATGCTAATCGTAGAAAGTTGTGCAATAATTTTCAAGTGAAACTGAATCGAAGGCAGTTGTCAGTCAGAATTGCATTCACGGCGGAACTATATGCAACCAGATCTTTTGGGCGCATTAGTTCATGCTGAATTAGTGGTATATAGTGACATTTGCCGAAGAGTTTCTCGAGAAAACAAATAATATATATATTCAAAATGTCATATCATACCCTTTACTATTCATTATATCAAAAGTTCTCCTTCTCCCGGAACTTCCTCTTCATCGACAGAATTTAGTGAATAAATTCAAAGGATTTCCTCGTAATTCTTTCGTTAAAGATGCTCAGAATACCTAAAGGAGACGGGATGAGTACTCTGAGACTCTCACTCATCAGACTAAGATTCTGTTTGCAAAAGTTTTTTGGCTATCTGCTCGTACGCAAAATGCGATCGAATGTAGTCTTCCGGCTGGAAAAATGTGTCTTTTTCATATTCTGTTTTCAGATCAGATTCCTCCTATCGCGCGACAGCATCGGTTTGAACTACTATTATGTATATGTTACCGTACGCATAACAATTTTGATCTGATAACTATCCTCATGCACCACAATAGTGGTGATGATTAGTGTCAGTGATGTGTGAAGGATTCCGGAACCTTGTCTCTGAGAGTGATAAGTTAGTCATGGATCATATATGTACATATCTATATGTATTGTTGTGACCATAACAATGAAATAAATGGAGGAGCATCGGGCTGAATGTGTGTTGAACCTGTGCTTGGCTATTTATACTACTACTACCACTACTTTTGAACAGCTAATACTGTGCAGATTTTCCGCTCATCTCCTCTCTTGGTATGCTAGGCCGCCATTGGGTGGTCAGCTATTTTTTCCTCTGTTAACATAATGTGTCCGTGAGAACTTGGCTCAATATATGACTGAAAATGTGATGGTGTGGAGGAGTTTTATTTATTTGTTTATTGTTCTGGGGGTGTGTGTCAGGTCGGAGGGACGCTGTTACCGGGCCCCGTAATAAATCCTCATATCAGATTCATTTGATTCGTTTGATGGAATTGTAAATGTAGAGAATGAGTGTGAAATGGGAGTAGATTTATTCGTCCATGGTTCACCGGCTCTATTGTAAGGATATTGAATTAAACGGAAGTGTGGATTCTTTAAAAACGTGCGAACTATGACTGTGAAGGAAGGAGGGGTCCCACTGGAGCTCAAAGTCAGACAAGTTTGAAGATTAGCTTGGTGTACCCTATGCAATTTACATGATGTAACTTGGTGCTACTACCCTATATACATACATGTACATATGTTCCGGTGTGTGTGCAGTCAACAATGTGGATTGTTGTCTTTATTACGGCGCCGTAATGTCCGATCCTGATGAGCTTTTCACGAGTATAAACTGAGCAATAATCTACGCCCTCCATGTCAAATTATCCGTCCACCGCATTCCTGTCCTCCATTCCGTTTCATTGTTGGGCTCCGGGACAGCCATTGCATTGCAAGTGAGTTGAGAGGAGAGCCCATTATGTGTACATATCCAAACGTTATTCTCATCACCGTTTATCCGAATTGGCCACTTTGGGAGGGTTCTGAGAGAGAGAGAGAGAGAGACAGAGAGATGGAGAGAAGTTATGTAGCATCTTGATTCGTCCCCACAATCCTCATCATGACAAGGTTGAATGACCGAAATCTAAGAACCGGAATGTGAACAGGCGCAATTAAATACAGAAATCTCTTTCAGAAGTGGAGACCATTGGATTTCAATATAGTTTTTTTGCCTCTGCAACAACAAATGCCATCCAGCACATTCTCTTCCCCTGACTCCCTGAGAGCTTCCTCCTCAGACGCCTCTTTTCTCATTATTTCCAAAATCAGAAGCATAAGTTCATTTCCCTGTATGATTTACCCCACTGCTTGCCAATCAACTCCGTCATTATGAGTGGCACTCTTACAGGTTAAAGACTCGCTGACATAGAGGGTCTCTTCACTACTTCACCACATACTCGTCTCCAATACTGCTGATGCGTATTTGGATGTCGGTGGTGCTTGTGGATAAACGGTGTACTCTACCTTGTCTGACGGATTGGATCTACATTATTGACGACATGTTGCCATTCGAATATTGAAAGTCATGGGAGGGCCTGGATTTTCATGGTTCTCATCACTCCATCAGTTTCAAATTATTGCCAGCTCCCATACAGTTCTTGGTGAAGGGTTCCGTGATACATGCCAACTATAATGATCAGCTTGCAGATAACCAAGGAGTAGGAGAGGAAAGGAAATGATCGGAAGGATGAAAATCGAGAAAAATATTATCTTTGGGCCGTATTAGGGTCGACTGAAGACCCCATGGTTTGAAAGTATTATGGCGTAGAACTGCTCAAATTCTCGGTCCCATACAGTCATGCGCACCGCACTCATCATGTACCGACTCATTTTGCACAACCTCATTTATCCTACTCGGCATCGTCACCTCGAATGTCATGTCGTTAACGCTTAACGTTTTAACTGACTAGTTTATCGTTGGTGGGTGAGGAGGACTCACGTCGCCGTTGCTGTCAGTATACGCAAAGGTCTTTTGTCAACAGCTGGGAAGCCCACAGCCCTAACACTGGGCCTACATACACGATCGTGATGTATACAGGGGAAATGGAGGCTGCACTTCCACATCGCATGGCAAGGGACATGGCTGCGGCTGCACTGCTCATTACTGTACTGGTGATACCGGTGTGATGGTGATGATGTTTCTGTTATATTGTAGCAACCTCCACTGTTTACCTGTCTTATTTTTTAATTTTGAGCGAGAAACATGATGAAAATGTGAGCAGTTTATCTTGTTGTTCTAGTTTTCCGCCATTTCCTTTGCCAACGAGTTTATCATCCCAATCTTCCTCTTTTCATGCTCGCCACTACTACTTCTACTACTATACTTCTGTATAGTGCAGCAGATGAACGCCTTTTGTGAATCCTTCTAGTTTTTTATGTCCATCGATGCGCGGAATGGACGCTTATTAAACTACCATCTGTCTCTGCAACCACTTTTCCCATTTTTTACTCCCCATAATTTATTGATTCGGTTCTACCTAGAGGAAAAGAGGAAGTTGACATAGCCTAGTAGTCTAAGACGGGGAGGAAGGAAGCCCGAAGAGGAATAGTGTACGGTCATGTGTTAGCTGCCAGCGTATGTGTTCGTATGCAAGTGGCTCCGAAAATGTTGAGCAGCTCAGCTTTATTACTGTCGATCCACGTACCAGTGACATGTTATGCAACTGGTCGTCAGTGTGAAAATCCTGCCGGTTTGGTACACACACTACACGAGTTCGAGTGGGTGCGACATTCACGTATGCGCCGTTTCACCTCCACGCTGGCTTAAATCTCTATTGTATGTACTTGCTGCTCCACCACTCTCCGGTCCGGAGCTAATGAGCAAGAGTGTACAGTAAAGGATACATATGTCTGCACACCTCTCTCCACCAGCCTTATCATCACATCAGCCACTCTTGTCTCTGACACTCTTTGTTCGTGTCCCAAGAGAATTGGAAATATGAAACGGGCTCGAATCTATTAATCCTAACTCCCAAGGTTCAACTGCACTAGGACTGTGTACCTAACTAATGACGGCCGCATGCTCGGCGGTTTTCCTCCCGGCCCTGAAAGACACGGAAGCGTAGGGAGGCCCGGAGCACCTGCGCTGTCAGTGACGGATGGGAACTATGTACCCCATCCCCGACGATGATCATCACCAGACCCCAAACATGGAGTACCCTACGATAAAGCTTGAATTTTTCATCATATTAAATGCATGCCTCCCGGGCGATTTGCAGCGTAGCCATTGCAGTGGAACCAGTGTGCATGCATGCCATAAGAATGAAACCACAGGAGGTGAGGTGCACGCAGACATGTCTGACGATTGACTATGAGTTTTCCTCATGGGTGACCGATTACTGTACGTTTGGCAAATTCCTCTCCCCCATATGTCAGTGCTATGGCTGGGAGTGCGAGGAACGTGCCAGAAAATCCAAGTCTTGACCCACAAATTAATACGTTCAACGTGGTTATTCTCACAAGATCCTTTAAGATGACATGGATCGTGCCAGTCTTCTCACTGGCACTCTTTCCACAATTATGCTCATCCTCACAAAGTTTTTTTTACAACTTGAAATCGAGTCTGAGAGTGTGGGGTGGTGTCATAAGGTGGATGCACATATGCCAGCGATAAATTGGGGGCTTGCCGTTTCCCATATTCAGCTTATTGTACAGAAGGAGGGGTAGCAAATTTACTATTACCTCAGCGGCTGCAGAGCAAGTTGCTTACGGTCGTAAACTACTACCTCAGATCCCGTATATCTCTGCTCGTGTGGGTGTTGGACATTGGGATTTTATTCCATTGGTTGTTAAGGCTCCGATGGCCCTAGGGATTCTAATGGATCGGACAATCGTTCATCCGCCATGCGATCCGATCCGATCCGCGAATTGCGGATAAAATTTTGCTCCAACCATATTCGATCTGAATATGTGTGGATCGGATAAGTGCCTATCAGCCATCGGCATAGAATTATCCGATCCGATCCGCAGATATCCGCAGGCTCACCTTAAGCTTCTATAAATTTTCCTGTGACGCCTTTTTTCGTTGTTGTAAAAATTTCAAAATGTTCCCATACTAATTTGGGGACCATAACTTTGAATTATTGAATTATTTCTTGTGTTAGATTTTCGATTACTTCCCAAAAATGATACTTCCCCTAAATATCCACTAACTTCTGTCCAGGTGTTCCGTTTTCGATAGATTCTAGTTTGAAATATAGCACAGCATTTGATGGTCCAGCCGTTCTCTGGGCTCTTATCTTATGGGGACAATAGACACATTTTTTTCAAAATTTCCCAACGGATAGCGAAATAAACTATCTTAACGTAATGCGGATTTCATTTTGGTCTTCTCTAGACTTTGTTTTGAAATTTTGAAAAATCCCATTGCCGTAATTATCATGAAAAAGAAATTTCAAGAATTTAATTATTTATCTCTTAAAGCAGAAATAACTCGAATCAGTCAAGGCGTTCGTAAGTTATGCATTTTTTACCATTCGGCCGATATTTTTACCGGGAAATATTTTTTATTTCACGCAAGGATGGACGGGCAACGGAGCTGCTGTGGTAAATGCTAACTACTCAATGAGAGGTTATTGTTTTGGGAGTGAGTTAGAAAATTGACGCCATGATGCACACACCCTTTGATTTTGGTATTAAACTCGAATGGTATGAGTTTCGAATTTATTCTTTCATCAGTTAAATGCGCAATTAAATTTTGTGCTTCAATTGATGTTCAGACATACATTGCGAGATCTATGTCCACAGGATGCAGTTGTGACAATGGGTACTTGACCATATATTTATCCAGGGATAAAAATAGTACCTAATCCGAAAATTCGGAAGACGGTCTATCCGCATCCGACAGTCATCTATGCGGATCGGATAAACCATCACCCGCAAACCGAGAAAAATTATCCTCTTCGCGGATATCCCCGGATCATCCGATCCACTATAATCTCTAAATGGCCCACGGGCATATAATGATTTCTCTACTCCTAGAAGTTCTTTAAAAGAGTACGATTGGCACATCCCAGTGTACAGTGTTCTCTTTCGACATTTTGAACAGAGCGAGAACCTCGCCAAGTCTGCGGTTTGAAGAGAAGGAATGTGAATGCAAAGTGAGGCGTAGGAAATTGAGAAAATGAAATGCAAACGGCGGAGATAATGCTTAATATGTGTGTGATGTTTAATATTATATGACTGGTAATGCAGCATTACTTAAGGTACAAGGTTTGATAGGAGATTTGTGTGTGCGCGTGTCTACCCGTGTGTGTGTGCGTAAGAATGTCTGCCCGTGTGTTTGTGTGCGTAAGAATGTCTGCATATGTCTGCTGGAATGTCCGCCTGTGTGTGTTCGTTTGTGTGCATGTGTGTGTATGTAATAATGTCTACATGTGTGCACACGCGTATGTTTATGTGTGTATGTGTGTGTGTGTGTGTGCGTGAGTGAATGCCTACGTGTACATGTTTGTGTCTGTCAGTTTTTGTGCATGTGTGTAATCTGTCCATATCTGTGCGTATGTGAGTGTGTGCACTAGGATGTGTGTGAAACATGGGCAGTTTGATTTGGAGATTCGCCATCAAGAGGCTGGTCACATACAATGATCATCCCTCCGTACCATGAGCGACCTTTGGATGTCGCTTTTTAAACCCCACCACGGCGACTACATAACCATTCTTCATTGTACTTCAACTATGCAGCATTCTGTCTATGTGTAGGTAGGAAAAGTGTAGTGGCAATAGTCTTATAGTGGCATAAAAACGAGGAACGCGTAAGGGGGATTCAAGCAGGGTAGTCGATAAGGTTGGAGAAAACACGAAGAAGAAGAAGATGCACGGAAGAGGGTACGGCAGGGTAGTACATTAGATATATGCACCGTGTTTTTGAAGACATTGACCGCTGGCCGGAGGAAAAACATGCAACAGGGTTTTTTTACAGTGTATATTCCCGTTCGCTACTGACGACTTTTTTACCTCACAGCCCAGTTGTTGTGTGTTGCCGGTAAACAAGGGCCGGATCAAATTTTTCACTCTCAGTGAGCGACGGATGAGGCGAAGTGCGACGAATGTTGACTATATATTTTTGTAATGAAAATCATATCCATGATGGCACCACGCATTTCTTCATTTAACCCTCTTCTTGGCTCTTGCCATACAACTATGCTATTTTTATGGAAATGAACCGACTTGGTTCCTCAGTGTCTTTTCGTCTTTGTCTCTCTCCCTCACTCCGTCTCGCCCTCTCGACTATCCTGAAAAAAATGTGTTGCGTGCGCCTTGGCCCGAGGCGGAGAAAAAATCCCTGGCTCTTCTGCCTATAGTTAGATTATATTGGACCGACAGATTATTCGCACGGAGAGAAGACTGTCTGTGAACCAAGTGTATATAGGCGACGTTTAAAAATGGATGTGAAATGATGGTGGGAGGGTCAAGAGCTCGTCCAGTTTGCTCGTGGGATCTCTCTAGAAACCTTCTCACGCTTCCATAACCAAGCGCAGGTTCTTACGCATTCACAATTACTTGCCCCAGCGGAAAGAGGGAACCTTCAAGGAGACTGCGCTCACATAATTTTTGTCCAGGACTCATCCGCATGTGGTTGAGTTAAGTATGGAAAATCCAGGCACGCAGTGAAATAATGTGGAAAATCCGCTCAGCCAGTGCAGACGAAAAAATCTCACACATTTTATTTCCTCTTTACACTCATGGAGCATGCGCACATCACGTGGGTCGGAGTAAATGGAATTTGTACTTGATGGGAGATTGATCCCACACTAATCAGAACTCGCTCATAGCCCTTCCGCCAAGCTCCGCATCAAATTTCTCTTCCCTTCCTGAGCCTTAGGGTTACTGGCAGCGGAAAAAGTATATGGCCAAAGGGAGATAAACTGGAACTTACTTGTGGAAAAGATCCCTCTGGTTATAGTCGGGATGAATGTATAGAGATTGTTGAATGGGGGATAGGTTAATGACGACTTTAGTAAGTTAGTAAGACAAAGGGGCTGTGATATTTGGCTCATCCCCGCGCATGAAGACACTAATTGGATTGTTCCTCAAAAAATCCACTGTATACGAGGATGATGTACAACAGGCGCATGTGATAGTTAAACTTGGAAAATCTTCTAGTTTCATTTTGGAAAGTTTGTTTTATTGTAGTCACCTGAACACTCATCATCGTATTATAACTTTCTTTTCCCCTCACAGTAGTTCACCATACTCGACCATGTTTTGATTCATCCTCGTCATCTTCATCATCCTCCTCCTCCTCCTCATCTCCCTGAACTTCATTCATATCTTTTTTACCTTATTTTTAAAGTATTGTACATGTATGGATTGAGAATGTCTCGCAGGGAGAATTATTAGTTCCGTATGTATATGTATTTTATGTTCATTTGTCATCGTAAAGACCATAATGGTTACAGGCTATACGCATTGGGAGCCTGGGAAATTGTTAAATGTTCTCTCGTCCGACACATGAGCTGATCATTTGTTTTTACTTTTTGACAGACTGAGCTGAGCATATTGGTGAGTGGGAAGAAGAGGCCAATAATATACCATTTACCAAGATGTCATCCTCAGTGACGGCAACAGGTTGGTTCCGAAGACTTGGGGGAAGACCTTGTCGCCGGACGTTGCTTCTGTCCCTCTGGCTATGCATGGCACTCGGCTTTTTCTACTACGTATCCAAGGACAATGCGACCGGCCTCTATGACGTGGATTATCCCACAAAGGTCCTTAACCGGGCCTTGACTGCCGAGCAGCCCGGCGCAGGGAGACTTTTTGACAACAACATAAGCAACAACAATGGGAACGGGAACATTGTGGCCAGCTTAGGCCTCACCATCGCATCATCCACCACTACCTTCCGCTACCCTTTCAGTGATGAGGAGCCCTTGGTGGACAAGGAGACCAAGTCGATCGAGGACTTGATCCTGGAGGCAGCTGCGACCATTCGAAATATCCCCCCGCCACCCTACATCCTCGCCAAAGACAAGGATGGTCCAAAATACTTTCGAAACTCCAGCTGCGCTCGCTTTCCGACCATTTATGACTTGGAATTTAGCAATACGTACTGGCAGGTAATGTCTACTACTTCCTCAGCTTTGTTATAATTGCGTTCAGTCCTTTCGTTTCCATTTCTGGCATCTACTGGGCTGGTGAACCATTGTAATTATGTACGTTGCATTTACGCACTCATCATCTACGATGAAGACGAACAAACTCTTCTCCGCCACGGTGCATGCGCATTCGGTTCGTTGAAGATAATCCAAATAATCCCTTTCCGTCAGATTTTAGCGTCGACAAGAAAACGCCGCACTTTGAGCACAGAGATACGTAGAGGAGAGAGGGAAATAGTGTAACACGTCACATTAAATTTTATACAAGTTATTCTATAGTTTATTCCCCAAAAATACAAACTCTTTGAATCATGACTGATCCAGGTGTCTCACTAATAGAAGGCGCGTAGGGATAGTCTTACAAAGAGTTGGGATTCTATTCAAGCATTACTATGCTTGGATCCTCCCATGGCATGGCACTGCTTGTACATTGAAAATTAGTTTTTAGTTTGAATAACTTGGTCACGAAGACGACGGCAGGAACCCATGCCCGTCCTATGTAGATGCGTAATTCTCGTGAATCGTAGGGAAGACTCATGGCACATTGAAAATGGCGGGGAAGGTGACTGTAGAGCCGCTTTCAATGTGTTCAGTATGGACTAACTATGTATCACTGTACAAGCATATCTACATCTTGGTGTAATTTGAGCTGATGTCGGGAACCCTCAGACGCAGACTGGTTTACAAGGTGGAGAGGAGATTTTCGCGGCCAAGTGTGAGCTTTGTGAGGGGTGTATGTATATGCATGACCACCTGTGGACCTTTTCGTGTGTGCCTATGCCTAACTAAGTGCTATCGTATGCGCAGAGAAGGAGGTCCGGAGAGAAATTAAACTCTGTCGTTATTGCAAGTCGTGACAGCGATTTTAAAAAAATTATCTTCAGTTTATATTAACAAATAAACCTTGATGATATACGGAGATGAAAAGGTTTACGCAGAGTCAGTAGGTCAGAGGAGCTCTGCAAGATCGAGTTTGAGATTAATCAAGTTGTCTGTAATAATTTGCTGCTGCACCTCCTCTTTTCACAGAAAATCTGTACACTCAAGGTTGTTCAAGAGGTTTGCATATGAGAAATGGCGAGAGGGAGAGAATGCATAACAGTTGGTAGGTATTTCGGTATGACTACAAAGGGTGATATGATGGAATTATGTTCGTACGCAGACACTGAGGACTTCAAATGGGACGCTTCACTTGTACGGTGCTTATTTTGACATCCGGGCAAGGAATCGGCTGGGCCCTTCCCTACGAATCCTTGGCATGATGGACCGGATCGAGCCCAACGTCACTTCCTATTGTCAGATCTGGTTCAAGGGAGAAAAGGAACCAGTTTTTTCAAAGGTAAGAGAGTTGATGCAGATTGCATTTTGAAAAGGTGTCCCCCATTTATAATTATTTCCTGTGAGGAGGTTTGATGGCAATGTTTCTGTTTTTTGTGGGAATATTGTAGGTGCTGGAGTACAAGTATATCTGGTTTAGCAAATGGGGTAATTACAAACAAGGGGTTTTCCAGCCGTACTTATTAGCGTGCCAAGTCCCAAGAAGTCATCACGGAAAGGTATAGAGGGGTGAATTTGAATAGGATTTTTCAAGAAAAATGACAAATGTGTATCAGGAGAGCATGAACTCATATGCATATGTGCTACTATTGTAAATTTGTCAGGTGCCGTCTTCCGTTTCTGTCGTGGAAAAGCCATGTCATGCGGCCAACAATAATCTGCGGGTATTGTTCAGTAAACCCGTGAAGAAGAAAGGCTTCGCCGTCTGCGTCAAGGGCATGGACTTCCTCCATGAAGATCTCTCCGTGCGCCTCGTCGAGTGGATAGAGCTTCTGGGTATTTTAGGGGCGGACAAAATTTTCTTCTACGAACTCGCCGTCCACCCCAACATCACAAAGGTTAGTCGACTCTCCGGCTTGTAGACAAAGTGTTTAGAGACATCATTCTGGGGTGGAACATAAGCAAATGTGGACGGTAAGAGGCTTAAAGGACTTGCGAAAACTTCGCACTATGATTTTTCCGAGTGGGGAAAGGGAGTTGGCTCAAGTGGTAGCCAAGTGGTGATCGAAAGGGAGGCAAACAATTATGAAAACGTAGGCGTCAGATCGTTACGTGAGTTTTGTTTGTGTATCTTTAGGAATTTCCATTCGCTCTCACTTTCCACAGCTTGTTGTGATGGTGTGCAGTGCACCCTGTTTTTTTCCACTACCACCACCACCCCACCGCTGCCCGTCCTTTCGAATAACGCGGTTTGTCTGCAAAAATGCGTATTCAGTTTCTCCATCTACCACTTAATTTTATGAGGATGATGATGAGATTAGCTACTACTTCTCTGCGGATTTTGGCCTAGTCATCACAACGGAATTAGGGATGAAGGAAGGGAAATGTTGACATCGGCCGCCACTGCACCAAAAAAAATTTGTCTCGTCTCCAATCACAGTACATACAGATATTTAACTAAACGTCTCTTGTCTTGCCTTCCGCCAAGACCTATCACAAAACCGCTGTGGCCGCTCTTACACCTTTCTGCCTGCTACAGATACAACCTCACATACAGTTGAATGCACCGCAAATGATGTTTTAACATTCGCAATGCAAAATACTTAACTTGTGTGTATTTGTATGTACTTTTGTATTTGTATCCTTGCATGTGTACGCGAGTCTTTGCACCTATATTTGTGTCTGTGTGTGCACATGTATGAAGGTGTGTCTGCGTGTGTATGTGTGTGAGCAAAAGTAATGTATAACCATGGCGACCAATGGAATTGACTCTTCGTAATCATCCATCAGTTTCACGATGTTATGCAAACTTCTGGGAGATGTGATGAGAACTCATGCGTGGAGCCATTGGGCTTCCTCCTGCCGTCCTGCCTGTGTCTATACCTCCATAGAGTAAATAAAATCAGCTCCTTGTCCCCTTAGCAGTCACCAAGTCACCATTTTGTTCGAAATCTGATTGCTATTTTCTCCGTAGGGCCGGAAAGAAATCTGATGCTATGTGACAATCTAAAGGGGAATTTAGGTCTGGCATGAGGCCCAAAATGCATGGAGGAGTAGGCCGGTGATAAGAATGAAAATCAATCACGACTGAAGAATACAAATGGGAGCAGATGAGATGGAATCAGCGGAATACGGAGGAATGTCTTATAGAGTACGTTGGCGTTGTTGGCAACGCCCGTTTGAGTGGTCATATAGTTAGCGTTCGATTAGCATCATCATCATTATTATTATTCTATGTACAAACGATATTTGGGGATGTCTACATTATGCTCCGGTTGTAACATTTTCCGCTCCGTTAAGGAAGGAAGAGGGGAGGGGTTAGGGGAGGAGTAGGCAAGGATGAGACTGTGTGGTGGTGTTGTTTGTTGTAAAAATAAGTGTGCATCTTGATAATACCTTGCTTAAGTGAAATAGTTAAAGTATTAGTGGGCAGCGGGACCCCTGTGCACACAAGTCGTCTTCTCTCTCACTCTCAGAGGGACGTGTGCATCCCAACAACGTGACACATTATGACTCTTCTGCACGCTGTGTACTGGCTCCGATGAAGCTACGTATGTGTACCACGTACCACGTCCCGTTCAATATATACTAACGAGTCCAAGACGGACGGTCGACCATAGTTTCTACTACTTACTCTCTACACAAGAAACTTATTGCTCATCCTTCCGAGTATATAACATGATAATATTTTGCAGTGGCGGATCCTCATTTTAATTTGGAAAGTTCCTCGCACTAGCATATAACAAGGGATCCAAACTAAAAGTGCAGACAAAAATCCTATTATGACATGAGCTCGCGTGTGAAAAGTGTAGCATGTTTCCCTGTAAGAGTATCCATAAGCTGTCGGTGGTGGTGCAGTTAGCTCATCACCGCCGTTTACGTCATTCGGGGGGAATAATAATGGATCTAAATGAGAACATTTTTCTTGTCGTCTCAGAGTGGCTCTGTGTCCATCTTTATACAGGCATTCTTGTGGGTGGGATAAGGTAAAGGCATCACTCACGACGGCTTGAGACTTCACGATTTGAGTGTGTCGTTCAATGAAATCGTCCACTACTATATATATATATATATATATAGTAGTGTGTGTGTGTGTGTTTGTGTGTGAAAAGGTGCCTCTGCATGAAAGTCGAAGCGTACAAAAACTCATATTTACTAACCATACATCATCATTCATGTTCTGTGCATTATAGCTGTTATGATGACGAAAGGAGCTCGTGAATGGTTTGTAGCAAAGGGATGGCTGCAGAGGCTGCCCCGGACAGAGTAGAAACATGGTCATTTTTCTGGAATTTAAAGGAAAATGCATAAAGTTCCCCCTTGGATTCTGCTTGCACTTGCATGATGTGGTAAAGAGATGATGATGATGGTAGTGGGACTAATGATTGGATTTTGACTTCAGGTTCTGCGTTACTACCAGAAAACGGGACAGATTGATGTGACTCCCCTAACGCTTCCGGGAGGCCAGCCCAATGATCCTCGGATACGTCACATATACCTCGGCAAAAAGGTACGGACGCTTCCGGACTTTCCTCACTCTCGAGAGTCAGTCATGAAAGGCTAAGAATATTAATAATGACATGCTCAAAGCTCACAGAACGCACTGAGAGCGAACGGCGAAGTAGCTGTAGTCAAGGAATCATAAACTTTATATGCATACTGACTGCAGGGCTGCTTTTTCGCTACAATTTTAGATTCCATTTAATGAATGTTGTTGAGCAATGTGCCAATTTATATGTTGTTGTTAGCAAGGCTATGAGAGAGTTCCGATGCCGTTTCTCACGTTAAAAAAAGCGTGGAAACGGAGAAGGGAGCGCGGGTTCAAAGGGATTCTGGGTGGCTAATTTTATCGAGTTCTTCTTTTTTTTTTAGGTAAACCACAAGCGGCAGAATGAAGTAATCCCTTACAACGACTGTCTGTACAGGAACCTGTACGAGTATGAGTACATCGCACTCCTTGACATTGACGAGGTAAGGATTTTATCGTTCCAGTGAGCACCCCCTGTTTGTTTTTTCCTCGCAATCCTCTTGATCTGTACTCCCTACTCCCAGTGCCCCAAGCGTGGCTTTTTTGAGTCGGTGTCAAAGGTAGTTACTAGTAGATGTGCATTTTTTAGAGGAAGTTGCCGAGATCCCTTGTTAAATGTAGAAAATTTCCTATCAATATTGAGGCTTACTCTACTTGATCCCGCAGGTGATCATGCCCATGAAAGGAGGAGGCTGGGCTGACCTAATGGTGGAAGTGGATCGGAAGTCTCGATTGACAAAAAATGACTCGAGAGCATCATACAATTTCCGAAATATTTATTTCCTCGACGATATGATGCATGGGCATCAGTGGTTCCAAGGGATCCCCAAGTATCTTCATATGCTTCAGGTATGATAAGTGGACGACTTGGGATGTTGCTGATACAACAAGGCTGACTGGCAGATGGAATTTGCTCCAAAGCTTTTTACATCAAATACAGTGTTACTGTTGGATTCAGGATTTATATATGTTCTGTCCTATTTTGCAGCACGTGTATCGGTCTAGAAACTACACGAAGCCGGGGCAATACGTGAAATGCTTTCACAATCCAGAGCGCGTCATAACGCTCCACAATCATTTCCCGCTGGCCTGCCTCAATGGTTCCTGTACATCCTACCCGGTAGGAACTGATTTGGCCCAATTGCAACACTACAGGGCGGATTGTGTCCGTGCCCTGAAGAACTGTGACAAGGAGTACAGGCAAAATTCAGTGCTGGATACGACGATCTGGCGCTATAAGGATGACCTCATAGAACGTGCCAGCAAAGTTTTGCGATATCTTGGATTCATCCCAACTTTTGGGCTCCCACACCAGAATTCCCCTTATGTCCAAACGGACCATGGAGTTACATAGTGGTTCACATGGAGACAGTCAGAGTGTGTAGTGGACTATATTGCAATTCATTTTACACAGGCATGTTCTTCCGTCCAGGAAAACCCCAAAGTTCCTATGTTTCACTCGGTTCGCCATGCCTAGGAGAAAAGAAAGTCTGTAGTACTTAGAAGAGTCAAGAGATGAAAAACTTTTCGCGGTGACGATACCTTCAGTGCTCTTGTTAGTATATTAGTCTCGTTTCTGTGTGGACACCAGTGGAGCTCCAATGGTTCCAATGGAACTTAATTAGCTGGTGAGAGGAAGCAGTTGTCGTATACCTCCTCCTCAAGAGGGACGGTCACTGCGCAGTCAAACTCTCTCATCCCAGCTGACACAGTGATCCCTCAGCCGACGTGGATGTTGTGAAATTGAAAGCGGGTTGGACCATTGATGTCATCGTCGTGACGCCAGCACTGTGACCCCTTGGCATCACTGCTTCACTCAAAACTACCTGATACACGTCTGTATTGATGCCTGTTTAATATAGAGTGGTACCTGTGGACCATGGGTGCGAAAGAATCTTTCCATATACTCACGTCTAGAGTGACTCTGAGTCAGTCTGTTGTGAAGTTGAGGATGTACACCGAAAAATTGGTGAAATAGACTAGGACGAACGTTTTTATAATATTTATCTATGCATGCAGACTGATGTGCGTGTTAACTAAACCGCATTACTCACGTGGGTTGTCCCGGCGTTCAAAGGAAGAAATACTGTTCCATGTTTCCTTCTGTTGTGTGTGTGTGTTGTAACTTTCAACAGCGCACACAATAGAACTTGTGCTGACCCGTACCCAAAATGTGTAGGATTTTGACGTAGTATGTATTTTTGCACAGAACGTAACATACTTAGCATTTGTATACAGTCGTCGAAACCCTGCATAAGGCGCGGACCTCCGCAGACTCCCGGTAATAAAGCGACACAACAACAAACTTTTTGTATGAACCCTTTAGACGTATATATTAGAGAAGTACGATAGTAGGCTATAGGTTTTACCATCATTTGGTTGTGTTGTACCCCCTCTTGTAATAAATTGTACCAACTTTGTCTTAACCTTTTCCTCTCGGGGTCCCTTGCACTTGATCCCACACTAGACTTTTCAATTATACAGAGTCTCAAAACAACAGAAGCTTTTCCACATTAAAAGCTAAGCACAATGCAGGTTTGTGGCTGAGCCAGTACTGAATGTCGAAATAGAGTTAAGTAAACTATCGCTGGTAAATGCCTGTTGTTGTGGTAGAAGTTTAGATGGATTTAACACGCAGTAAAAGTGGGAACACAAATTGTAACGAATGGATGATGTATTAAACGTGTTATAAGCCTATGTACTGTTAGTGATCGATGTATTGCCTTTGTAATATGTGTGGTGACATAGCGACCGGTGCGGTTAATTGTGTGTAAGAGACGGGATGACGTGCTGGAAGACTTGGAACAGTGCAACAGGTGCCTTGTGTGGGCTGTATGGGTTTGGAAATGATTAGATGCTATTGGAGGATGCACTCGTACCATACAATCCGCACCCGGATTCGTTTTTAGCGTATTATATATCACCTGTCTATAAGTTTTGTTTGGCCTATTTTTTATTTTACTTTTAAGATTTTATTCTAGTCGAACCGGATCGAGAAGTAGATTAGGGATTAGAGCAGGCGATAAATAGTCGTGTCATCCTCACATCAACTCGTGTAATGTTATCTTTACCATATACCATTTCAGGCCCATCGCACAAAATATACACAAGAATAAATTCAAAGTTTGTATCACGCACGACATCGGCTGAGTCAACTTATTTTATCTTGAATTGACGGGAAAATTCGAGTTCGCTAAAACCACGCACTGTGAGCTTTAGTTTGGTTGGTGCTGTCCAACAATCGCCCGGAATAACGGCGGGAACGCACTGATGGCAAATTCGATAACGCCTTGGGAACAGCAAGCATGTGCGACATCTGGCAGAACTTGTACTCTACGTGAGTTAGTAAAATTATACAGTTTCACACCTCAATACCTTTTCAATACGCTGTAAACGAGTGGATTTTAATAGCCAAAATTTATTCCGTCGTTACTAAACTGTAGAAAATATCCTATCATATAAATGAATTAGAGCAAGGGTAGGCGGTAACACGGTATAGTAAAAACTTCGTAAATCTTACAGATTTGACAATGATTCGTATCACCATTTCCTAGAATTTTCTTATTCATTTTAAGCTCGTGTAAAAGTCTGATGGATGGACGATACTCGAAGCTAGAGCAAAGTGACTGAACACTTTGGACTACTAATTCCTTGCGAAGCGAACGCGTTTCTTATTTCGAAACCTACACAAAATAAATTAAACATAATAACAGCTCCCAACTTCTATTTCTCGAAAATATTCGATCTTATAAGTAATATTAGACGTCGTCAAACAAACGTACAGGTAAATGAGAGGACAACATTGGAAAGATTTTACACATGAGGAAGGTAAACAGTAATTCGTCAAAAGAAGTAGTTTTATACTCAAACTTTACGAGGAATCC
>WJFA01000742.1:0-30218 GCA_009870155.1 Pseudobourletiella spinata
GCCTCAGCTTTCGATTAAGACTACCATCATTGTTCCGTGCTGAGGCGTTCGGACACCAGGGAGAAAACAATTCTGACATATCATTTTGGGACACCCTGTACATGTAAACCGGTTAAGAGTACGATCAATTGGTATATTTTGGTGAAACATTTTACGCCCCTTTTTTGTTGATTAGAGCAGAGAGTGAACAAGCCCTCCCGACTGTAGTTGTAAGTTGGACCGTAGGGGTGATCCTTGTAATATTTTTGGGGGAAAATTTCATGACCTTCATATTTATTAGAATGCCGAAACTAAGACGTACCTTTCCGGTCACAGGTAAGAGTGAACCGGATTAATTTATAAAATTAAATCAATCTCTCGGAGATGTGAACACGGTACCTCTGGGGACGGCTAAAATCCTCATGGTTTTTATGGAAATGCCGTCATACGGTATAAAATTTCTATTATTGGGTCTACGACTAAAACCGTACCGTAAACCGCGCGTTATACAGTAAAATCTCTGTATAACGGTCTTAAGGGAGCCAAAAAATGTGACAGTCATAGAAAAAAGCCGTCTTGGATATTGCGCAAAAATGTTTGTTATCTCTTTTAATATTTTCAATTAGTAATTCAGTAAACAATTATGTAATTCTATTCGGTTCCATTTTATATCGTGAAGTGACGGTAATAAAGTTTTATAAAAATATTGTTCACGTTGCTAAAATTTTATTCAGTGTATCCGAATTTATTGTAGTAGTTCTAATGAGGATTTGCTGTTTTCTTCTAGGAAGTAGTATTTATAGCTTAAATTAAATGTTAAATGGGTATTGTTTTGTGTTCGCCGGGATAAACGTTGAAAACTTGGATGTTAGTTTTGGGTGCATCGTGTAGCAGCGGCTGACTTGTGCCGTGATCAGCTGTATGGGCGACGGATAGTTTGCTGTTTGCTGTGTTTTCTTCCGCGCCTTTTACATGGCCAACGTCGTAAAATGCCGCGTCGGTGGAAGGCTTCAGTATTTTTAGGCCGAGTGGACTGACTGTAGAGACTATAGAGACTGAACACTGAAGACTGCGACTGCATGTACTTCGACGTCGTAGGAGTTTGAAGTTTGGAGCGGGTGATCTTCCGCATTTCTTTTGTTTAGGAATTAATGGATTGAGCAATTTTGTGTGCTGAAGATCTAGTAAAATTTGGCAGTCATCGAAGCAGTGAACTATTACTTTACAGTTTTTCCTAGCAAAGCGGGAGAATATTTGAGGTCAGAAAGTTTTAGGTTTAGTATACATTAACTGACTGAAGGAAGTTTGCGACAACAGCCTACAAACAATGGATTTCTTGGAATTTTCTGACATGGGATGTGAACAACGAGGGGCTATGGTGCGTTTAGAAGTTTCGGGAATCGGCAATGAAATTATTGTTGACATGAATGAGGGTAGATTAATGCTAAAACAATTTAAACGTGTTTTTTGTGGTTTAGGCTCCGGGTCGGCTGAAGTTCACCGACACGCACATCATTTTCAAAAACTCTCGAACCGGAAAAGTTGAACAAGTGTCGGCAAATGATATTGAGGTTGTGACATGGCAGAGGTTTGCAGGGTCATGGGGTGTACGAGTAATTTCCAAGCAAGGAAATATATACCGATTCAGTGGGTTTAAAGAGTCTGATAAGGATAAGTTAGCAAAGTTTTTTTCTTCGAGATATGGGAACTCTATGTTGGAAAAGGAACTGTGCCTGAAGGGATGGAATTGGGGCACAGCCAAATTTTCTGGCAATGTACTCAGTTTCGGGGTGGCCAACAATCTTGATTTTGAAATCCCACTCAATTACACGTCGCAGTGTACAACAGGAAAGAATGAAGTTACGTTGGAGTTTCATCAGGTAAACGAGTGCACTTCAAATCATAGATTTATCGTACAATTTTGGAGAGAATCGCGAGATATGTAACTCTGCTGGGACGATGATCACGTTCTTTTGGTTTGTTAGAACGATGACGCCCCGGTCTCTTTGATGGAATTACGGTTTCACATTCCGTCTAGTGATCTTGCCGGTGACGATCCGGTTGATGCATTCAAGCAGCAAGTTATGGGTAAAGCCAGTATTATCAGTGCTACCGGAGATGCGATTGCAATTTTCCGTGAGGTCCAGTGCTTGACACCTAGGTATATAATTTGAGTTATCTTGGTGTTACATGTGAAGATTTGGCCTTTGCCGCATTGATTGTAAGCTGTTTTCTTTTAGGGGTCGGTACGACATCAAAATGTTCCAGACATTTTTCCAGCTTCATGGCAAAACTTTCGACTACAAAATACCGATGTCCACCGTTCTGAGACTTTTTCTGCTGCCGCACAAAGATGGGAGACAGATGTTTTATGTTATCAGCTTGGATCCCCCCATTAAACAAGGTCAAACCCGGTATCACTATTTAACATTCCTATTCAGTCAGGAAGAAGAAATCGCTGTGGAGTTACCGTTGCCTGAGTAAGTGCTTTTCTGTTAATTCGTTACGAATCGTGAATCTGATGTAATGTTCAAAATTGTACTCTGTAGCGAGGAATTAAAACAGAAGTATGAGGGGAAATTAACAAAAGATGTATCTGGACCCATGTACGACGTCATCAGCAAAATCATGAAAGTAATGGTCAACCGTAAACTGACCACACCCGGCTCTTTTGTTGGGTAATTCTTGTATGTAAACTGTAGTTTACACTGTTCAAAGGGTGCCCTTCATTCTGTCGTGTTATTTCTTTAGAAACTCTGGAACACCAGCTGTGAGTTGTTCCTACAAAGCTGCAGCGGGCTACATGTATCCTCTTGAGAGGGGTTTCATATATGTACACAAACCTCCTCTTCACATCCGGTTTGAAGAAATCACTAGTGTTAACTTTGCTCGTGGCGGTGGGAGTACAAGGTAAATCACCTTTGGTCTTAGGCTTTTTAAGACTAGGGTTAATTTTTAGACTGATGAGAGGAAAGTTTTAGTTAACAATTCCTACCTGATTGCACAGGTCTTTTGATTTCGAAATCGAGACAAAGTCCGGGGTAGTTCATACCTTTAGCAGCATCGAAAAGGAAGAGTACCCCAAACTTTTTGACTTCATCACTGCTAAGCAACTTCGTGTGAAAAATCGTGGAAAGTTGGTAGGTCCTAAACCTATTAGCTGTGTGCAGTTTTTCTCGCCGCCGTTATGCACAATCTTTAATTCAGTCTGAGCAATACCTAATCAAATTTTTACAATTAGGATAAACCAACGTATGGTGATGACTTCGGCAACAGCGATGCAGAGGATGAGCCGGATGCGTATTTGGCTCGTGTCAAGGCCGAAGCTCGAGAGCGAAGTGATGATGATATGAGCGATGAGGGATCTGAAGAAGATGAGGATTTCAATCCGGACGCTGCTGGAGATAAGAGTGACGTAGCGGAGGAGTAAGGGTCATGTGTAATATATTATGTGTTGTTCAAATTCCAAGTGTAATTCGTTGTGATTAATATAATTTTGTAACAGGTTCGATAGTAATGCATCGTCAAGTGGTTCTGATGAAGATGGATCTGATGCTGGAAGTGGGTCAGATGTGGAAAAGAAGAAGAAAAAGAAGGAAAAGAAGCCTAAGAAAGCGAAAACTGTTGTAAGTTAATCCTGTCAACAGGAAACCTTTCAGGTCAGCAAGCGAGGCCTGCATAATACTAATCGTAGATGTGATGTTGTGTAGAAAGAGCCCGGGATGAGAAAGAAGAAGCGGGATAAGAAGCCGAAGGATAAGAATGCTCCGAAACGACCACAGTCAGCCTTCTTTATCTGGATGAACGAGAATAGGGAAGCAATGAAGAAAAAGTACCCTGATTTATCCGTCGCTGAATTTGGCAAGAAGGCTGGTGAACTCTGGCGTGAGATGAAAGACAAAACTGTAAGTATAAGCATATCATGTGTGTCAACGCGAAGATTCAATCTTCTAAGCATCAGATTGTAAATTTTGGCGGCTTAATTTGTGAACGCTTCCAGGAATGGGAAGGGAAAGCTAAAAAGGCTAAGGAAGAGTACGATAAGGCCATGAAGAATTATGTTCCAACTCAGGACTCAGATGATGATGAGGACAGTGGCAGTAAAGGGAAGAAAAAATCCAAATCCAAACCCACAACTTCGGGGAAAAAGAGCGCGCCCGCTCCAAGCACTAGTAGTCCAACCAAAAGTGCCGGCTCAGGGGCTGGTTTCAAAAGCAAAGAATTTATTTCGGATGAAGATGATTCGTCCTCTGACAAAGACTCTGGTTCGGATTAAGATTACTATCCCACCCAATTTTAATAATTTCAACACGTTTTTCACTCAGTAAACAATTAAATATCATTTTGCATCCGTTCTATGACTTTTTAATAGGAACTGTATGTCATGAATTTTCGTGTTTAATTAAAATGCAGTAATAAAAGTATTCCATATTTTACGGAGCATAGTTTTTTAATATCATGCTTAAAAATAAATTGATGTTCAAAGTTATAGCTCATTGTTGGAATCAAGATTCCTGCGCTATCTCCATGTATATCAAGTTTTACCTCTGGGCTCAAGGACTTCATGGCTTGTTTTCCTCATCTGTTTCTTCGCAAAGATTAGATCTTCTATTCATTTCAGAGCGTAACACTGGCTTGGCCTTGGCTGAAAGGGTTATTATAGCGGTAGGCAGTGAGGTAATTTTACGCTATTAAATATGCCATAAAATTTGAAATACCGATGGCGCGTCGCCCGTGATTATTTATTCTTGTTATTTTTAAAAGGAGCGTTCAAACGAAGGACAACAGGGTGGGGCTGGGGCAACATTGTAGACCTCCTATGTTTTCTCATTTTTGAGTTTTACCTTAAACCCTTAACACCACCATGTTTCCCATCTAATTCTGCCCCTAAATGCATTCCTGTATTCTGCTTTTATGCAAAACCACGCGCGCAATAGAGAGATAACCTATAACCTATCTCGGACAAACTTTTCCGAAATCGTCCATTTGGAGCACCTAGGGAATTTCTAATTTTTCATGTAAAACTTGAAATCTTTATTTTGACATCCTGAAAATCACAGCGATTGTGGCTCGCACTAAAATCAGATTGCGGGAACCAAAGATATCGCCAAAAGAAAGAACACGTCGAGTCGTCGAGGAAGGACCTTTGGCGGAGGTTCTTAGGGGAATCTGGAGGAGGGCCCAGGGGACCCCATGGGTCCTGAAGGGCTAGGTTAGGGTGGACACGTGAGCTGCGGGAAGCCCTGAAAGGTTTGGGTTGACCCGTGAGCATGCGGGTAAGCCCTGGGGGGTTGGGTGGACTCTGGGCGTGCGGGAAAGCCAAAAGGGAAGGTTGGAGCCCCTTGGTACCCCCACTACCAAGGGTTAATCCACCGACTCCTTGGGCTTTCTGCACTGGAACAGGTCCGTCCAAACTCCTTTCGGGTGGAACCGGATGGCCGAGGTCACGGAGGCCCCCGAGAGCACTCTGTGGGGGTAGCGGGCAACCGAGGCCCCTAATGTGACTCTATGGGCATGCTGAAATCAATTTCTTGTAAACATACGTAAGAAAAATCAGAATTATTTGTTTGGAGCATAATTTTTGATTTTTTTAAAAATTAACCCAAATATTGATTTTGTTCAGAAATGAATTTCAGAGTTGGGACTGGGAATTTTCATCATAAGTGGTTACAGACCAACGGAAAGGTTGAATATACAGTATTTTTATACCGATTCGTATACAGCAATTTCTGGAAAGCTTCATAGGAACCCTTAAGCGAATATAAATCCTTACGTTAGATAACGTGTGGAATTTCTCAGAAATGCCTTAAACGAAGCTTCATTTGAATTATTTTGGAAACTAGGCGTCATTAGGCGAACGACTTTAGGGTTAGTTATACCGAACACAGTATTCACTTCAATATTTCTGAAAATTAATGCCTTAATTACACTTCTTACGTTCTTATTTAACTTAATGTTTCAGTTGTTTTCCATAATTTTATATTAAATTCAATTTCCCAGACTGTCACTTAAGCATTTTAGAAGTTCCGTTCCGTCTTTCACGCAAGCATGCGGGGCGTTGATTTAATTGTTGAGATATAAGAGGTCAAGCTATTTACACTGATCAAAATTTTGTCCTCATTGTGGAATGCATTTAGCTGCCTCATTAAACTTATTCAATTTCGCATTAAATTCGGTAGTCGGATAAATAAATGCTGGTTTTCTATTCTGAAACTTTGGTGGACACTACGAGCTGTACAACTCTAGTATGAGTTTGTAGCGGCTCAACCCTGTTTACTCAACCGCGGGAAATTTTTGAATGTGTTGGTTTGTCGGTTGATGCATAAGTCGGCGATTGACTTACGCGTAAGGTCTATAGTTGGGTACTCAACACAAACACAAGTTTTAGTTTATTCTCGCTAATACTATGCAGTGACGGTGTTTGATATTAACAGTGAGTTGGGGTTTTCTTAATTGTTGTTGTTTTGTACAATTTATGCACACAGTCCAGGGATACTTTCGTGGTTTAAAGAGAAATTTTATCAGTTAGTAAGATGGGTTCGATTTTAGATGAAGTTCTGAAAGCCACAGGTAATTTAAATACGATATCTAGCAAATATTTTATAATGCAAGGGTGTAGCATTCAACATGTGTTGATTGTTTTGCAGCCAGCGCCAAGCTCGACGAATTTCAAGGGGCCATGAATCGGGTTGAAGGGAAAATGTCAAACCTGAAAGCTGAGCTGGTTGATGCCTTACAGTCCTGTTTTATTCTATCCGAAGCAGACATTGATAGAATCACATCTTGGTCTATTGAAGTCAGTGGAATTAAAAATCAAGTGGATAAACTTCTCCAAGAGTTCCAAGTTGAGGTAAAGTTTCGAATTTGTCTCAGCCCTGAATTCCCTTGACAGCTCTACTAATAACTTACGACAACCCGCAAGGGAATTGAATGTTTTCTCCTGTTGCATTCTGTTTTAGCACGATGCTTTTGTGACCGCTTCTAAGGAGATGGTAGATGTCGATGAACGACTGCATAAGTCTTCTGAAGATATAAATACTTTGAACAGACTTGTGCAAGTCGTTGAGGATTTGGAAGAAGCTGATGAAAGCACTACAAATATTCTTGAAGTAAGACAAAACAGCACTTTAATTCCTTTATTCTTCACTTTTTGTGAGAGGTTGGCTTTAATTGATGGGACATTTTACAGACGTCCGCCAAACTTCGGCGAGCCAAATCTGATGTTCAGGAAATGATGAAAGAATTTCAGTCACCGGAGGATCTCAGATGGCTCCAACATCTTGAGAACGGAATCAAGGATAGTATTTCAGACATTTACCAACGAATTCAGAAGGAATGGAATGAAAAATTTCGATTCAAGCGGAATCAGTTGACTATTGATAACTGTGATTGTAATGTTGTGGTAGCAGTAGAAGCTTTGTCCAATTTGGGGTACCTTGACCGGATTTGGGATCGATTCGTCAATCAGTTGTGGTCTGAAATTGTGTCAAAACTTTGTTCTCCTGATTTTACTGTGAAAATATCTGTCCCTGCTCTTCTTGATTCCCGAGCTGCTGAGGTTACCTTAGACGACACGGAGACAATTACAGGGGAAGACACTACTTTGCTCATGAGCTCGAGGAATCCACTAAATATTCTTCCTCAAAAAAACGAGAACATGCGTATCGAAGGAGGGAAATCTCAATGGAAAATAGTGGTAGAGAAGTTAGACTCTCCATTGAAGGACGCATCCGAAGTTTTTGGAAACATTGTTGGAGCTGTCCGGGTTTTCGCGACGCTATTCAGAGAAAATGTAAGTACTACAATCTTTAGTAGGATTAGGATTGTGAGCAAATTTATGCAGCCTCGAATCATATAGCAATATTCACATTGCCGTCGGCAGAAGTTTTCCTCAGCCTCTACCAGGATCCCATTCGTTTCTTTTAGATAGCTACTACCGTAAACGAGTACCAGATAGCAATATCCGGTGCCTGTCATTGTTATGCATTATGCACAACAAGCTAAATAAGTACTAATGTGCTGTTTTACAGACTGCATTAATTCGTTGTCTTGGAAAAGACATGGGCCCTCGGATTTGTAGTACCTTATCTTCAAAGAGTATGAACAGGCTGATTCTTCACAACGCAAACGGAGATTTGGACAGTGTCCGAAGAGATATACAAAATTTGCAAGATTTTATCAAAACTTTGGAGTCAATAGGTATGAGATATTGATTACAAGAAGAATATGGTTTATGAATGAACAAAATAATTTTGAATTCCATACAGATTTCACAATTCCAGCTGGGGATTTGGAAAGCTTGGAGAAGTTTACCAATAATTTTGAAACGCTCTTTCGTGAACAACTCTTACATGATGTGTGTACAAAGTCGAGAGAACTAATTCGTGCTGACGTTCATAAAACAGTCACCTATATTCCTATTTCTAATGTCCCATCAACTGTCTCTCCGTATTTAACAAAATCCCCGTTCGCGCTCCATCATCCCATGGAAGTCAGGTATGAAATTATATCCTTCCGGTCCTCGTCTCGTTCTGAATTATTACCAACTTATAGCTTAAGCTTTATTTTTTTGCTCGGTTGCAGTGTTTCAGTTTTTGAGATTGTAAAAATGCTCCAAGAACATTTAGCAGCCTACCCGGATGATACAATGTTACCTGAACATGCGTTCAACATATTCCTCGCTATCGTGTCCGTACCCACTCATGAATCTGATGCATCGGACATGGTTCCACTTCAAGCTGGTATGATTTCGCATACTAAACTAACGTCGTGGATTAAAATTTATACTTACTGAGATGAAATTATGCAGCGATTATTCACAACAATTGCTGGTATTTGGCACAACATGCGGGTACTAGCTTCAGATCATGTGCACAACTTGTACCGTTGCTCAGGATGAAGGCGGACCATGCCTTTTCTTTTCTCATGAGAAGCATCCGAAGCAAATTAAATGTGATGATCGGCACAGCGATGAATGGATTGGAGGCCAAAGTAGACTCCAAGATTGGTATGAGTTGCTATAGATCGAGATTTCTTCAAATTTTCTCGAATTTATCCACATAATCCATGGACTTTAGACTGTTCGCGGGACTTCATGCGCATTGCGGAGGAGCTGAAACGTCTAAATAACATATTCAAGCCTGTGCTACCATCTTACCCTTGGAAAACGGCCTTGGCACTTCTTGTGGACCACACCGTCAATGATATGGTCAGCAAAGTTCTTCAGTGGGATGACATATCTGCCAAAACTGCCTCAGAATTAGCTGCCGCCTTCATCAAGTTTGCCGTGGAGATTTCACATCTATTCAAAGTTAGTAGAAGAGAAATAGCAGTTCCAAAGTGGATGGATTTAAAGCATTTTCACTTTCAGGGAGACGCAACTTCAATCAGGGAAATAGACGCGTTGACATCAAAAGCTGTAAAGAAGTGGCAGAGATTCCGTCTCCTCGGTTTTGTTCTCACTGCCTCGATGACGGAAATTGGTGACAAGTTAGTTTTTTTTGGTTTTGATACATACTTTGGTTTGAGAAACGGGTCACACTATTGTCTAATTATTTTTTTCAGATGGGTCGGCGGTTGTGGACCTCTAGCTGTAGAATTTACAGCAGACGAAATCCGCAAGCTAGTTCGTGCTTTATTCCAAAATACGGACAGAAGAGCTGCATTCTTAGCGTCAATAAAGTGAAGTACAGCAATATTCGTGACCTCGCAGCTGTGTCGCAAAGCCTGCGCTTACATGGATTGTTTACTTCCTGCCATGCCGGTACTTCTTGCGAAGTAAAATGTCTACTGATTGAGCAACTCGGAGAATATATTTTTTCATTTCGAGTTGATTTCAAATCCGTGCATTCTTCCTGATAAATTGTCTCACGCCTTTTTTTATTAGTTCTTCAAGGGGCAAGTTTTGTTAGAGACATTAGAACGAAATTCATTGCCACATTTTATGTTATTGGGATAAATTATCGCACCTATTGTAAACTACAAAATCTTCCTGTATAAGAAATATTTCTCACAGCTACAAAAATTTTGTACGCCGAAGCCATTTCATAAATCATAAACATGGAATACTTGGATGCAGTCCAACATCTCTACTGGGTTAGTTTTCATCACACTCAGTAGTACAATCTTACTGCTGAGCACTATATAGGACTTGCCAATTACTGGCTCCGCGGTCAAAGATATTAGACACATCCGGTTGCGATAACCAATAATCTCGTATGAAAAAATTGTTCATATGGACGCGGGCACGCATTCCACTCTGTGTACAGAAACACTCATTAGTGTAACCAGCCATATGAATTTTAACCGTATGAATTTTAGATATCAAGCCTCTAACTACACACCGTAAATAAACCAACAAGGCGAAAAGAGTAACACAATTAGCATTCTTGCGGTCAGTTGTGCCCTTCTAACATCGTTACTCACAACTCGCTGGTATTATATCTGAGAATAAGAATAATGTGAGCCTGCATTTCACTAACCAGCACTTCCGGCTATGTGTATGTATTATAGAAATGTCCATTTATTTATCGGGATGAGCTATTCCGCGAAGTATTGTCCACCATGTGTTAATCTATATGACCTAAAAAACGTGCAGCTCGCCCTCGCGGGCAGCAGGAGCTCATTTCTGATTCTTATCTGGACAACATCCTGATGTTCCAGCTAGCGAAACGTCCAAAACCTCAATCTTTGGGATACGTGGGCAGTAATCTGAAGTGCAGTGGACCGAATGGTCCTCGCTGAAAACGTGTAACATGGAACGATTCGTCAGGATATCAGATTTGATCAACGAACTTCAGGACCAACCTTTACGTACTTGTTCCGGCAAGTCGAAGATAAACACCATATTCTTAAATTATGATAAAGATCATCATCAGTTAGAAATCATAAACCCCACAAGATCCAAAAGACAAAGTAAGTGAGCATAAACATACACATAACCCCCGTAGCTATGTTGTCTAATTGCGTGGCTCTGGAATAGCAGATGTCGTCGCGGTTGATATTTTGTTCACTTAATGGGTATGGTTGAATTCGCGCTCAGGGTGTTTAAGCCCTGCCTAAACTATATCTTCCATAATTAATTACAATGATACCCATGCCGCCAAACTCAGACCCTGTAACGGATTTATATTTCGTATTTATTTTCTCAGTTAGCCTCTGGAGTCTTAAGGAAATTCGGAAGGGTCGAACAACCTCCAAAGGTCACTGGAAAAAGTTTGAACCGTCACTATGTTTCACCTTGCTCTGGGGGAGTGAATTCCTTCTGGAACAGTTGGCTTTTGCAGGTACAAAATCGCAAAAATTTAACATTCAAGCCATCTAAAGCCACCAGCCATCACATGAGCTTGAGTTTGTAGCATAGGGCTCGTTTGAAGGATACACGAATAATATAACAAAACTTTTCTTTCTCGTTTCTTTGGGGATTGCTGGCATCCATTGGTAACTATGATAACCTCAGTACAGCATGACGCATGAAGATTCATGATTCATGTTAACCTGAAGTGCTATATTCTGGCATCTTTTAAATGTTTAACATGGAACGGTGAGTGTATTCATACGGCCTTTATACGTCATTGAAACGTGGTGTTACTACTCATGATGAGACTTGCGAGTGAAAACAGCTCATGATGCCTGGCGCGAATATATCTCGTCTAGTTGTGTCAATGCCAAATTGTGGTGGTCCTTCAGTTCAACCTCGAAATTATGAATCTATTTGCATTTTCGCCGCTGTAATGCCGCTATTTTGCTTCTCTTCGTCCGCAAAATTTTACAGCTAATAGCAACCAAGATGTTTGCCTTTGGGTTGACGTATTGGAAAATTTGATGCGCTGCGGTCGTTGCTTGCCTTATCAAGTGAAACAAGAAAGTTGGGTCCGCAACTGGCTAAATAACCTACGGGCAAATGATGACACGTAATAGAAATTTCCTCTGCCGTGTAAAAGTTTGCTTAATAGGCCTTTGAATTAAGTTTGAAAGCACAGTTTTTACTTTTTACAGACTGGCACTTGAGCAGCTCAAAGTTTTTGCAATGCACGTTGGTTTTTATGACACCGAAAGTACCCAACGAGAATTACGTAGATTCGGAAGACAAAATGAGAGGATCGCTTTTGGGGACTTTTATAACTCTGTTAAAATTTGGTACCACAACGAAGAGGTAACCTGCATCTGCATCTAACACGAATATTGTTAGAATTCATATGTCATATTACAGGTTTGTAATAGGTTTTTAACCAGTGCTTCGGTAACTACTTTGGACGTGAAGGAGGTATTACTGATGAAGGCTTCCGCCATTTCTTATGCAAAGAACAAAGAGAAAATTTCCGAGATATGTACGAGTATGTCTTTCTCCAGTCTTTAGGCAAAGAAAATGGACACTTGAATCCCATCGAGGTGAGTGTAATGTCTGTACCAGGTGCCCTTGATGAGGCTGTCACAGCGTAAATGTTTAGTACTTATGTCCAATTATGCCCAGCTGTGGTAAAAATTGACCTGTCTGTCTGTTGGTTCAGCTGTTGGATTACCTATACGGGGATGAAAATGATCTCTTGGACCCCAATGCCGTTAAGTTGAACCAGGATATGACGCGCCCTCTATCGCATTATTACATCGCCTCGTCGCACAATACGTACAGTTGAGCCTGAACTTGTGTTGGTGGTAACTTTAACTTAAGATAGCTGTTTTATTTTATAGGTACTTGTTGGGTCATCAGTTTACATCTGAAAGTTCAGTGGAAGCATACATTCGATGTCTGCGAATGGGATGCCGATGCATTGAATTGGATTGTTGGGATGGGTGCAATGGAGTTCCTGTAATTACACATGGTAATACACTAACTTCCAAAATTGATCTCGTTCAAGTTTTAGCGGCTATACGCGACCATGCCTTCGAAACCTCCAAGTAGGTGGATTGCTCTCTGGCAAATTGACACTGTATGAAAGCCTCTGACTTGTTCTACCTTATGTGCGAATACGTGAAATCTTAAAGGTATCCTGTGATCCTAAGCATTGAAAATCATTGCGGTGAGCGGCAGCAAAAAGTGATGGCGCACAAAATGAGGGAAATTTTTGGGGACCTCTTGGTCTCGGAACCCATTAGAAGTGAGGAAACTGTACTTCCATCGCCAGAAGACTTGAAGCACCGAATTTTGATCAAAGGGAAAAAAACTTGCACATTCAGCAATCGTGAAAGTGCTACTTCCATTATTACGCGGGACAAACCTGAAATACTTAATGATGCTATAAAGACTGGGAAATTGCACGTCATTGACTCTTCCCAGGAGGGACACTTGCATTTTGTGGTCCTGACGAAAAATAGCCTGAAGTACATGAGGATTCCGGAGCCTTTTCCTAGTAAGTATGGAGAAGATGGTCGAGCAACTTTGCCAGTAAGCTAATTTACTCCTCTCCTGTCGTGTTCTTCACTTACTCTTCTATTGTAGTAAGTTGTGCGTCTGTAATTCAACATATACTTTTGATTTTTAGGTGGATACCACAGATTTGCACTTGTATGAAAGGTGGTACCACGGCAGCATCTCAGCGGAAGCTGGTGATGCTCGTTTGCTGCTGGCAAATATTGAGGGAGGATTTTTGGTTCGTGAAAGCTCCCAACCTCAACGGAGTGGACAATACGTCCTCTGTGTAATGTAAGACTTCCGCCTTCCATTTCGCAGTTGTCGTGACCTCTATCGGGAAAAGATAACTAATCAATTATTTAACTTTATTAATAATTAATCTAATGAATTAATTTACTAATAATTAATTTAATTAATAAATTTAGTGGCGATAATCAGTTATTATAATAATGTCACTTCACTACTTGTTCTTAATGTTGTAGGTCAGGGGGTTTGCCATGCAAAGTTAGAATCGAGTGCGCCATCGAAGATTTGCACCCGGTGTACTACATCCTGCGGTCGGAACGATTCAAAACTATATTTTCCCTAATATTCCACTACCAGAATTATCCGTTGGACATTCGGGTAGGTGGGAGCACTCAACTGCAAAGTATTACCGAAGTTACCAAATAAAATTCTTGCATAAAAATGTTTTCCGCAGCCGAGTAAGGCATCTCGTGGATTGCACGTGCAGAGGCTTGTTGAGGGAATACCTGTCTCTCATGATTGCGAACTGAAGGAATGGTTCTACCCCTCCATGACTAGGGCCGATGCAGATAGAGTTCTGAGTAGGATTTTCCTCAATGGAGCATTCCTTGTTCGATACGCGCAAACTATCCAGTGGACGCGTTATGTGATTTCTTTCCGGTGAGTGGAAAATAACATTTTGGAAAGAATATCTCCAAATTGAACAGATCTTAATTAACGGGTCTAGGACAATACACCCACGCGAAACTCAACCACCTTAACTCACCCACGCAGAACTCAACCAAGCCCCTATTCAACCAGGTTACAGATGAACCAAGTTTGACCTGAACCAAGGGTCTACTCAACCAGGTCACATCTGAACCATGATACAGCTCAACAAAGTTTGACCTGAACCAAGGTGAAACTTAACCAGGTCTGATCTCACCCAAGGTGGAACTCAGCCAGGTCTGATCTCACCTAAGGTAGAACTCAACCAGGTTAGCGTTCAACTACTTTCGCGATATGCATTAGTGTTGTTGGTGAATAATCACAGTGAAACGTCCGAGTTACTGCCTTTGGCTTCTGCAAAAAGTGTAATGCATGTAAGCGCAGCCGCAACGGCGGGGGAAGTTCATACCTACAAATCATGTCCACGACCAAAGCTGATGAAAACTTACAAGCGTATTCAAAATGTGAGGTTGCAATTTAGTATAACAGGATTCTCATGAATTCAGGGCACCATGCAAATTATTTATTGATAGAGTTACTGCGGCTGGAACAGCACTGTACAGACGCGGATGTTGAGCAAGGCAGGACTGATCCAATTGCAATCGACTAAATTGCAACTTCACATTTTGAATACGCTTGTAAGTTTTCATCAGCTTTGGTCGTGGACATGATTTGTAGGTATGAACTTCCCCCGCCGTTGCGGCTGCGCTTACATGCATTACACTTTTGCAGAAGCTAAAGGCAGTAACTCGGACGTTTCACTGTGATTATTCACCAACAACACTAATGCATATCGCGAAAGTAGTTGAACGCTAACCTGGTTGAGTTCCACCTTGGGTGAGATCAGACCTGGTTACCTTGGGTGAGGTCAAATCTGGGTGGGTTCCACCTTGGGTGAGATCGAACCTGGTTGAGTTCCACCTTGGTTCAGGTCAAACTTGGTTGAGCTGTATCATGGTTCAGATGTGACCTGGTTGAGTAGACCCTTGGTTCAGGTCAAACTTGGTTCATCTGTAACCTGGTTGAGTAGGGGCTTGGTTGAGTTCTGCGTGGGTGAGTTAAAGTGGTTGAGTTTCGCGTGGGTGTATTGTCCTAGACCCTAATTAACAGTTGGTGGTATAAGAGCATGACCTTTCTTCATTTTAGGTACCATAATGTGGTCAAGCACTGTAGAATTAAGAGCGAAGGTTGCCACCTAGTCGTACTGGGTAAGAAATTCAAAAGTCTCACAGACTTGATCGGATTTTATTCCATCAACCCTTTCTACAAGGACGTCAAACTACAACATGCAGTTACGGAGAAACTTTACAACATGGCTTTGGCAACAACTGCGGTATTGCACCTTTTGGAGTGTGTCAGTTAATTATCGTAGTTGAATTAACTCATGAAGAGGTCCTTGTGTAACAGGGTAATGAGATGGTCGTGATCGGCGAAGAAGGATATATGTACACTGCAAATGTGGATCATTTTGTGAGATTCCCTTTCACGTCCATACATTGGCAGCGGAATCGAATGATTGTTAATTCCATTTCTGTAGGTCGTAGAAGTTGAAGCCCTCCGAAAGTATCAAGCCCCGCCGGGAAGAATTGACTTGCTATCATTTGAGGCTGGCGATATAATTACGAACGTGAAGGTGGGCGAAGACGGCGGATACTGGTGCGGAGACCTGGGGGACGAAAAGCAGAAACTCTTTCCATCGGAATATGTCAAAGTGATCCATTCCGGCTCCATTGATATCAATGAGATGCAAATAAAATCCGTTGGCCTGGGTCGGGTTCTTATCAGAGAGAAATGTCATTTGCACTTTAGATATGTGGTGACTGTAACAAACTCCGTAGCTCCATTTCAGGCAGCTGTGAGAACCAAGAAGGAGGCGAAGAAGTGGAAGCGCGCAATTGAAAAGTTGCAAAATAAATCTCCGGTATGGACTTGTCGGTTTCACTGCGTACCCTCACTCTTATGTTTTTCCCACGTCACTATCAGTGTGTAACATGAATTGTGGTTTAAAATTCAATTTTTAGCTAATTTTTACAATGTTTATGAGGTGCTGAGAGTAACGATTAACTTGTGTATTTATTCTTACAGTGTTGGAGAACTAGGTCATTCCAGGGTGTATTGAAGTTACTCCGTGGTACCGATGGAGGTATCACCACCGTAAAGGAGCTATCAGATCTTGTGGTGTATTTACGGTCTGTACCACCAAAAGATCCAGAAACAGTTGGAGCTGCGGATCGAATTTATTGTGAAATCTCTAGTTACAGTGAGAATTCCGCGACCAAGCACATGGGGAAGAGCCCAGATACGTTTAGCGCTTTGCACCAGGTAACAGAATCACCAGTACTATGGGGCTATTCGGTGGAGTGGAAGTGAGAAGTTTACACTAATGTGCTCTGTAAATCCCTCTCCCCAGGTGCAACTAAGTAGAGTTTATCCTGGTGGCGTGCGTGTGAATTCGACTAACTTCAACCCCATCCCCATGTGGAATGTGGGATGTCAACTAGTTGCTCTTAACTATCAAACATATGGTGCGTGTATTTATAGCAAATCATAATGTCCGTCTAAATTTCATCGTATGTGTCGTAATCATTGCGGGCTCTTATTTTTCAGACAAATGGATTCAGATTAATGCCGCCAAATTTCGCCAAAATGGAGGATGTGGCTACGATCTGAAGCCAGACTTTCTATTCGAACCTGATTTTGACCCCAATGACCTGGACGTGTTAGAGAGGCTAAAAATAACGGGATTAAATTTAGTTGTCACTGTGAGCTATACAAACGATCATATATATAACGATCCGTGCATTAGTTTAAGGGTAGTATGGCAACTGGGAAACTGGTAGACTAATCCTTGTTGTTATGCATCATGTAGCTGCTTGGGGGACGAAACCTAACAAATGCCGGAAGTCGACCAGATCCTTACGTCGTCGTGGAGACTCTGGGTGCTGACTTTGACTACGCAAAGTGTAGCACTTGTGAAGGTCAAAACTGTGAGTACATCGGAAACTTGAAATTTTTGTACCATGAAACAACTGTCGGGATAATGTTGTACGGGATTCATTTCTAGCATGGAATGGTTTCAGTCCATCTTGGAATGAGCGCTTTGAGTTCACCATTCGGAACCCTCAGTTGGCCTTCATTAGATTTTCAGTGTGCGAAAAAAATTCATTCGATGAGATTACCCTCATCAGTTCTGCTGCTTACCCGGTATTGATTCGGTGGAAACCGTTTTTGCGTTTTCAATTGCTGACAATAATTCATTGTCCTTACTTCAATAACGATTTTTCCTTGTACAGGTAAGGTGTATTCGAGAAGGATATCGGAGTGTGCAACTCCTCCATGCGTATGGGGAACCATCTTTGGCCAAGTTGCTCGTCCATGTCGCTAAAACTTAGGTAAGGAAAAGTTAAAAGAAACCGAGCAACTCTAAACGCACAGAGGCGTGCCTACACCTCAACGCTAATTTTGTCTGAGGATTTCGCATCACGTGAAAATCAATTTATTTAAAACTCCAGTTTTTTTTCTTTCAGTCCAGGCGGTATAATCATATTAGCATCTTCGTAAACATTTCATTTAAAACATTTGCTCCTTATGAGTTTTCCACTGCTGCGGTTATACCATGCGTTCTGTGTGAAGAACATATTTTGAAGCCTTGTAAACAGCCGGTTTTCCGCGTTGAAATGATGGGATGGAACAGAATCATGTATTACGGTACTGGTGACGATTGTCGTTGGTCCAATGTGAACTTACAGGGGGGGGGGTTCCCACATGTCCCCCTAGCACAGAGTGGGCACGTTGCGGGTTTAAGAGGTCATCTTGGAGTATTGCTAATTTCAAATTCCCAGGTACTGAAATTCCGGTTTGACTGAGTTACAAGACATCAAATTTTTCCACACGTCGAGAAATAAGGTACGTCTTCATTAAAAAATCCCGTGATGAATCCCACAAGAAAATCCCAGTTTTGAATTTCGAGTGATTTTTGAAAAAACCGCCAAAAATGCCTCATACTGCTTTTTGGGTGTAATATGCATCCGGATGGTGTACGAACTTAATATTTTGCAGTTTGTGAAAATTTCACTGCATAGGGAGCCCATAAGTATAACTCCATTTTTTTTTTGTCAGGCTTAGGCACGGTACTGTAGACGTTAATCGGAGCCTCCTCGAAATTCAAAACTATAATTTTCTTAGGGGATTTTTCAAAGAAGACGTACTGTGGCCCCGCGTAATTAAAAACTCGGAGGCTTGCAACTCGGGCAAACCTGAATTTCCGCACCTATGAGTTTGGCAATTAGTAATGCTACTAGATCACCTCTTAAATCCACATAGTGTCCACGTCCACTGTGTGCTAGAGGGACATGTGGGATCCCCGCTTGTTAGTGTATTTGACTCCTTTGAGAGAATAACAATAATAAATGGAAATCATTTTGAGATGAAGTGGGATTCATGGAATTTGAATGTGGTGAAAGATGTTTTGATGGCATCGTCTCTAAATATAGTGTTATATGCCACAACGCATATTGGCAATTAGCTCTGGATTATATATTTTTATGTGCAGCAAACAAAAGTTCAGAGAGTCATGCCTGGGAGCCTTTTTTCTCAAGATGTTTGGCAACAATAAACACTATCCTGCTTGTTTTAGAAATTGCGTCATAAATTTATTTGTCTGGAGACAAGAAAAGCTAGTCCCCTCTCCATTGTCCCCATCTACAAAGTAGTGTGCATGTTGTTACTCGTTATAGACTGGAACTATTTTTATGGAATGTGGAATTAATGCTCCTGGAATACCATCGCGAAAGTCAATTTAAATAGCCGTAGATTGGCATAATAGAACGCAAACAACATCAACAGCCCAGTTTTTGCACTGTCTGTGTAGTTCCATTTTTTCATGAAAACCACACCTATTTTTTATGCTTCAGTGCAGCAAGTCTTTGAACCTTCCACCATAACATTATAAAATTGTTTGCGGGAACCACAACCTGAGAGGAACATAAAAATTTCGGGATACCCTTGTGTCTGGGGATATGTCTATATACCCTTTTCAATCCACTGGCCAGCAAGTATCTTTCTTCACGGTAGAGCATACAAAGATTAGTTCACTTCTACGCAGCACAACAAGCTAACAAATAGGGAAGGGCATATTGGTGTTTTCCGGATTTTTTCCCCTTTCTTACTCATATGCTCCTGCCCAAGCATGACAACTTATGATGGTGAATGATCTTAGGTGAGAAAACCGGTTCTGAATATGTTGTGGCTGATGAATTCTGTGAATTTGTTATGGAACGTATAGTTCTATGGAAGATTCTTCGGCGGCTTGGGACGGAAAGCCCGTGCTCATCCTGCCGACACTGCTCACTCCACGGAACTGTGGACTTATTCAGGATTATCTGTACATATCATCAGTTACGGTTTGTGATTTGAAGGCCCACAATAATCTCACAGGTACCTGCTGTTAGCATTGTGTAGCTTCAAAGGCAAGGCTGAGGATGCTGTGTGAGCTTGAATAAAATTAAAGTTGGTCTATCCAAGGAAACGGAAAGGGTTGATGCGACGCGTTGGCTGAGCTGGCCACATCAGTTAATGTCCTTCTCTGATCTCGCGGCGCACCCCTTCAGTCAGAATCTGGAGGCATCATGGTCACGGTAGTAAACGCTTCATTATTATCATTACAAATGGAAAACTCGACGGTGACGACAAGTTTGGATAGTTCCATGGACTCCGAGCGGAACTATTGGAACAAACTCTTATCAATATATGCCGCCATTTTTCTTGCTTGTATCGCCACCAACAATTTCGGCAAGTGTCCTGTGTATTTGAAGCGTGTGTCACTCGTCATTCTATTGGACGCCACAATCTTGATTACATTCCCATTTATTTTTACTACATTTTGCGCCGTGCTCATAGTTCGGAAGCTAGTGTCTTCATACTTAAAATATTTTAGTGGCAGTAAGTTGAAGCTACTTAACCCGGAAGATGTGCCCTGGGCATCTGAAAAGCCAGCACAGTGCACCAACTTTACGTCCCTCTATGTTTTGGAGGGGCGCTGCAATGTCACTGACATTCAGCGGCGAATTCAGACACAGCTGATCGACAAAATTGTGAACGGGCGCCGAATCTACGACCGACTCAAGTGCCGGGTCGTTCGAAAGTTTGGCTTTTACTGCTGGGAGAAGTGCGAGAATTTCAAAGTAGAAAATAACGTTCGGCTGATTAGCAATTCTGAAAAGGAATTTTATGAGCAAGAGTTATTTGAGGCACTCAGTGCGGTTGCGGATGTGCCTATGGTGGGAAAGGATCCACCATGGGAAATTCTCATTGTTCCAACGTTTATTTACGACGACAAGAAGAAAATGGGGGGAGAGTACTATGCAGTTATTTTCCGTGTCCACCATTCCATCATGGACGGAGTGTCTGCTGGACATGCATTGAAGTTTGCGTTGGCGGACAAACCCGTGGAATTTAGTGTGGACCCCATGCAGGCACCGAAGATGTCACTCATAGTTAAGTACCTCCTGTACTTGAAAGCTCTAGTATTGGGCCCCATGCTCCTTCTCACAGCATTAAATGTGAAGGACGTGAATTCATTTCACCAGCGCGTGATAACTGGGCCGAAAACCTTTGGCTGGAGCCGACCAGTAAGCATGGAGGCTCTGAAGAGAATCAAAACTATTACGAAGACGACCACAACAGCCATTCTCATGTCAGCTATTGGGGGTGCACTGAGGAATTTGGCTATAAAGAAGAACCTTCCGGTCCCTCGTCGGATTTATGGTGCCCCCACAGTTGCGATGCTTCCATATCCGGATATTTCACCACGGAACCGATTTATTGTGATTCATTACATACTGGATATTGGTATGAGCTCAAGATTAGAGAGGCTTCGGTCAGCACATTTGGAGGCAGCGAGATTGTCCAGCTCTGTAGAGCCCCTTGTTATCTTCGCGACGATGAAACTGGGCGGGAGACTCCCCGCGGCTTGGGCGGATTTTCTTATGGGGACTCTGAGAGCTACTGTGTTACTAAGCAACGTCCCAGGACCGGCTGAAAAAGCATATCTATTTGGAGGTCATGCGCTAGTCGACTCCGTGTTTTGGGTTCCACTGAGGAACTGGACAGGTATGTCGTGCAACTCTGAGGATAAATAGCATTGTGAGCGATAGGATGCAATTTTACACATTTCCTTTCCCTTGTGAATTTTAGGCATCGGAGCTTCTTTGTTCAGCTATGCTGGACGTGTGCGTGCTACGTTCGTGACGGATCATGCCAGTCTTCCTGAATCAGCCGACATGGCAGACTTGGTTGCCGAGTTCGAGCGAGAAATTGTTGCCATGGGAGAAGTTGCCGGCTTGAGCAATGACACTGATATGTTTTGGAGTTCGTCTGAATAATTTTTGGCGGACGCCGGGATAGGCACTTAGAACATGGCTACGGATTTCCCTTACAAATCACGTCGTGTTGTCGTGTAGCCATTAGCCATGCTAATGGACTAGTAAGGGAAGAGAAGTGCAATGCTTAGACTGAGAAACTGAAATTGGGGAGTAATGAAGTAATGTTAAGAGTTATACCGTGCTATCGCAGGCAGTTAATTTGAATGGTTTGCGACCTTAATGCAACTTAAGCTTAAAATGATGACTGTCACATGTCTTATAACTTGGCAAGGGAATACGATGCAAGGGATGTACAAAAATAAAGACATCAACAGATTTATTGCGTATTCAAAACCAAAGTCCCGACGGACCTCTAAAGAAATTTTACAAGGAAAAACTTGGAAATACAATATATGTTTTGCATCTACACCTAAGAAATTATTTTTCACTCGCTCAAGCAGCTTCAGCCAAGCTGTAAACAAAGATAATTAAGATGATTAACGATGAAGAAATGGGAATCCTCTCCAAGAATTTACTCTCGTAAGCGATGTACGAAGAGCCTTAAGGACCTCCCGAGGAGATTACTATGATGAACCCTGACCAATACTCCATTGATTTTAGCGTTTTTTGATTACACGGAGCCGATTTGGAATGTATCCAAGGTTCCTGCGACATCCGGTAGTTAGATGATGAAATCATAAAGTTGACAATATTGATCACTTGCAGTCGCGTTCTCTTTCGGTGGGTCGGTCACGGCGATTTTCATATTTTCTATCCTTTTGACGGTCACGGTCGTTATTCTTCCGGCCGCGGTCGTCATACGTTCTCTCTCCTTCCCGATCGTCGTACTTTCGGTATCGGTCACGTTCTCGATCCTCCTTCCTATCACGCTCACGACCTTCGTGCTTCCGACTTCGTTCGTGCTCATCATCACCCTTTCTGTCTCGTTGGCGATCTTCTACATGACGGTCACGATTATGATCCGGATCGGATGAACTACCGTCTCGTTCCTCATACTTTTGCTTCCGCCGAGCTTCCCTCTCTTCGCTTCGGCGCTTTTCCCTCCTTTTCTCTGTCCTTTCCCTCTCTTTCTCCCGATTTTTTGTATGCTTGTCCATCTTCTCATCTTTGGTCTTCTTGTCTTCTTTAGCCCGGTGCTTCTCTTTCTTTTCCTTCTTCTTGCTTTTATGCTTGCTTCCGGTTTCCTCCTTTTCGAGCTTCTCTAGTCTCCTGAAAAGATTAGAGTAATTAAATTGCATTGAAACATTAGGTTCCTTTTCCCACTTTTTCCTCATCATCAACTTTTTTGCTCACTGCACGTGGTACAAACCGGAATAGACAGATATATGCGTGGTAACCTTGAAAGTCACCTACCTGATGACAGACAGACTGTGTGACAAGACAGAGGAAAAATACTCGGGACGTCGCGACAGAGCTCTTACGCACATACACACTTACAATACGATATGCGACGACTTTTTACAATTTTTACAAATGCATTTGTACATTTTTAACGTCTACGTTTGGATTATGCCTACTATTAAGTAGATAGAAACGAGAATAACCGGAGATTAAAACTATGAAAAAAATCAACTGGAAGTCTTATCTAATCAATCGGTCCTGGTCCTCTCCACACCCAACAAAATTCATCCAACCTGCGCGACCCGAACGATGCTACTGGATAGAGGACAACCAAATACTATCAGCTGTTACTATACAACGAAATCCTGGGTTAGGTTACCAATACTCGTTAAGCTTGAATACGACCCCCTGGCTCCGTTCCCGTTCCCAGAGTATTGAAAAGTACAGCTGGGACTGCGCTATGACTGTAACTCCATAGGTCAGTTAACATCCTATTCACCGGTAAGACGCGGTTTCGGCTGTTCACTTAGCATTATCACATCAAATGAAGCGCTTAAATAGACATTTAAATAAATCCAATTGATTTAGGAAGAAAAAAAGTCAAAATTTACTTTAAAAGTTTCTTCTTCTGCTTCTTCGTCATGCCATTTAAAAAACTTAAATCGTCGGTATCAGTTGCAGATCTGTCCTTTGGCTCATTTGAACTGTTATTACTGCTATCTTCTTCGTCTTCAATAAGTTCCTGAAATTCATCATGTGTTATCAATTATCAACTATCAACATCATTCTTCATGAAGAAACTAATCTCAAAGCTTAAAAAATGTCAACTACTGATTACCTGGTTAGCCGCAGGGGCATTCTGACGAACACCGAGGACGCTCTGTTTAAGGGCAAGCCCCTCTTCTCTCATTTTATGCATAAGGAGAAGAGGATCCATCTCCACATTATTTTCGCCCACAGACTGCCCGTACAGAGGACATTCTCGATCCGTATTTATGTGGCCCCACTTGTGACACTTGATGCATCTCACATTTCGAACTTGAATTCCAAAGGGTTGATCACGAATTTCCTCATTGCCTTTGCAATAGTCCTCACGAGGAGCGTTGAATTTTCTTTGCCACTCAAACTTGAACTCCGGTTCACCAGCTTCACGTTCTCGCTCCCGTTTCATGCCAGGTGGAGGTTCATACAGGAAATTCACGCTGAGTTTTTCTTTGCTTTCTTTGCTCAGTAGAGCCCTATAAATTGAAAAATTAGTTTAAAACGGTTGCTTGTGTAAAACTTGTGTACTACTGTGACAGAATAATAACAAATCCAACTTACTTATTATTGTACAGATCTTGTTCTTTTTCGTACTGGATCCTCAACTCCTCTTGCTTCTTTTTGTAAGCTTCTGATTTCTGTTCAGCCATCCATACTCTTTTGAGATTATCTCTCGAGGCAGGATGAAAAAATTTTTTACACATGTAATTGTTGAAACCCTTCCCCATTTTGATGTTTTAGTCAGTTCTTCCAATCAGACGTCCAATCAAAAGCAAAATTCAAAGTGAATTCTTCAAAGGAAATATCTTTGTCGCTCAAGTAGCTTCCACACGTTTGTAAGAAAAATCACAGCAGGAAACACGTCAACCTTCTACTTTAACTTGAGTAAAAACGCTTCACTTCTGGTGTGGCAACGAATTTGATTCCGGAAGTATAAACTTCTTCAGCTTACAACTGCAGCCACAGATAACAGAAAACACAGTTAAATTACCCACCTCGGAAAATATGCTGTAAACCTATGTTGTAGCTTCACTAAGTATTTCAGCTCGACAAAGTTATTATCATTTAATTTTAATTTCACTGAATAACACTAGTGAATTTGTCCTCCTCACTACTCCTGCGTCCAACTAAGGTTACAGTGCTCGTTGGTCCCATGGGGAATTGAGGACTTTCTACGTGTGATCTATGTGATTCTGCTCTACTGCGATTCAAATACGTTTCATCCCGTATTGGTGGAGCAAGCGAGCAAGTGATATTGAAGCGGTTTCCTCTGTTTCCCATTTTCCGTCGTATTCAGTCGCAGCAGGTCGTAGCTGTACCGTAGTATTTACATGCATATTTGCTTAAGTCGACACGATTGCTCCTCTATAAACGTGCATTTCTGTTTTTCACTCGGTTGCCCCCCTTGTGATGCTGGGATATTGTCGTTACGTGATCAGTTGAATCGTTTGAACCGGCTACAGCTATGGGGGCACGTAAGTGGTTTTATAGATTAGCTGTATCCAAAGTTACTTTCCCGTTATCCTACATTAGTATTATTTCTTCGCCTTTTGTTTCTCCAATTGATCTGTTAAATACTGTCATGCTATAGTGTCTTTTTCGTGAAGATAGGAAGGACTGGATAATTCTTTTTCTAATTCATTCTTAAACCCGGTTTAGAAACTTCTAACATGCCAGAAGCAACGCCAGTTTCCAATCCTCCAGCAGAGGCAGGAGAGAAGAAGAAGTGCAAAGCTTGTTGTGCCTGTCCCGAAACTAAAAGAGCGAGGGACGAATGGTGAGATTAACTCTTGAGATTTTTCCTCTGCATGAATTGTTATTATGTCGCAGTTCGGCTCATGTGCCAAACTGAGACACTGAAGGTGAGGCGTCGTCACTGTGTCGTTCTGTGGAGTGGCCTAATAGGATAAGCACGACAGTTAATTTTATCGTGCTAAAGGTTGTCGTTTTGCTCTTGGTAAATCAAGTGGTAGGCTCACCAGCTCGAAAGATTTGATTTTTTTAACTGGCTCCCTCTGGGAATTTGCGACCGAAGTTGTATTGAAAATGCCTTCATTTTACTTTCATCGGATCAGCACTTGCTTTTCTTTGTAGCTCATTAGCGAGTACAAGGTGATTAGTGGCACGAGGTGGAATAGCGTAACGATGGAAAATTAATACGAAAGCGTAGAATAGTATAACAACACTTTTCCCGTATTTTTGCAGCATTGTTGCGAAAGGAGAAGAGAACTGCCAGGATTTGATTGAGGCCCACAGAAAGTGTATGAAAGAAATGGGATTCAACATTTAGTATTGTGTGGGAAATAAATGCGATCGCAGACAACCTATGTCCATTTGGTAACCTTGTAGTCAACTTTGTGTTATGCAATGTAAAAATCCCTATGTATTAAAAATTAAAGCCAAGTCACTTGTAAGAATCCTCGAACACATCTTTGCAACATACTTTGTCTGTGACCTGTGACTGTGTTAAGACAAAACTTGTAAGCTGATCATCGTCATGGAAATCACATGCCCCGAATTTGCGCAGTGCAATTATAATTCAAACTTTTCTGAATTTAATATCTCGAGTTCACTTACAGCACAGCATCTCTAACTGTGGACCACCGAGATGAGTGAGTAATATAAATACAAATATTAATGTGAACGTGATTTCATTCATTCCCCCGACCGAAACTCTATAGGGCTGTTGTAGATGAAAATCTTGGTTGGTGAACACTAGTCATTACCGGGATCTACATTGGAGAACGCATGACAATATTAACCATGCGTACTAGGCACACGAAAAAGGGAGCTTACATCACTCATGAAACGAAACTCTGTTATACGGCTTCAGGTTCAAAACGATGGGCCATTTGAAGGATATTATGGTAAAACTCTTTGTACCTCTCCTTACCGGTGGTCATAATATCCTCTACTGCTCGATCGCCATAAGCCTCTTTCAAAGTTACAAGGTAATTAAAGAATACAATTGCGTATGGGGACATGTTTGAAGATTCTAGTTCAACCTCCACGCTCGTGGATTCTGTGCCTACATTTACTACATGCGTCTCGTTTTGCTTCATTCCTTCCTCCATCAGCCACATGGATGCGGCCGCAGGTACAAGCACTACATCCGGTTGAAGTTTCTCTTCTTTAGTATTGTGGGAGTGGCAAAATCCGAGGAGATCAACAGCAAGGGCAAAGTAGTCCAACATCTCGGGGTCATCCACTCGTTCAGTGCAGAACTTGAACTTGTCCAGAATTATTAAGAGAACGTTTGAAATTATCTTGTCATGTTTTTCTGTCACATAAACAATTACGTTGGTGATTACTTATCTCAAATGATTAATTATAAAAGCGGTTGAATATCCATTATCTTATAACTTACTTAGTACGCCTTTACCAGCTCCGAACTTTTGAAGGTAAGCTAGAGAACCGATGCCGTTGAGGATAGCACCCTGAGTATGACCAGGAGGGGCAACATCATCCTCAAAATCATCAGGTCCGTTGCCCGTTGTACTACATTGAGGAAGTTTCGTGGGATCCGTGGGAGGATTAATATTATTGCGGAACTTAACTAGGGAGCGTGAATCCTTGAGGAGTTCATTGAGCCCCTCGCAAAGCGACGGGACAAATTGGCTTTCACAGAATGGTTTGAATTTCTCCGTCATTTCTGCCTCCACTCCAGCTTTCTCCTCCGCGGAGAGCTCATCTGTATCGTGAGCAGGGCCAAGAACTTCCATCAGCGTGAACAAGGTCATAATCACATCTCCCAAGAGGATCACTATACATAGATGACATATTTTCATAATAGCATTTCTAACAAATACTTTGGGCATAAAGGCGGCACTATCCTCACCGTTCGTAGAACTAGCTAAGAGAAAGTTTGCAGCACTGATAAAGTCTTCATGAAGTAGCAAGTTCATCCAGCGGTCTAATGGCTTAGCATTCCGAAGATAACAAACAACTCTCCGGAGGACAGCAAAAACTTGAATGAGCAGTGGTATTTTCGTGCAGGTTAAGGTTTCAATGACAATTCGATCCACTAAACGAAATTCTTCATCTTTCTCGGGAAAATTTTCCAGAATGCTTGGGCAGGACAAAATGTTGGCCAAGATCCCCAATGAAATTTCCTTTTAATTAGAAAATCAAAATTAGCTAATGACATTTATTGAAAACAAGGCTGTATATGCTGTGAAAACGGACCTTCAGCCTCGTAGGGCAATTATTAGTATCAACGGTGTCACGGATGACAGATAATATACTATGGCTCATTATAAAATGTATCACGTCAGTCTCCGCACTCATATCCCACAGCAGCGACATGACATCCTCGAAATCTTGCTCCAATGGGCAATCCAAATAGTCTGTACCGGTTTCACTACTTGAATTTCGCTCAAAAGTTGGCAGTTTCTGGAATCATACAAGCTAATGAACCCTTAATCGCATTTCAAACCCTATGACATAGAGAGTTGAAGTGTAATTACCTCCACCCAGTTCATCAGGATCTTAAGTACGTGACGCTCTGAGTAGGTGGTGGATCCGATCCTGTCTCCCCTCAGGACATCACCATTTTGATCTTCTTCGTCATCTGAGTCTGAGGCCATAGGATTGCAGAACTGCTCCTCGCACACACAATCAGAATCGGTTGTGGCTGCCGAATTGGATCGATCCGGGTCTGGCTTCTCAGGAAAGTGGTGAAAGGAGTCGTCCGAATTTCCATCTTCGTCTGTGTGCGTACTCAAACTTGGTTCCGCGGGTGAGTTGGGTTGGTGGCTTTGAGCAGTAGAGTCGTGGTCCATGTCGATATCAGAGGGACGGCTTACACTAACAGAGCTCCGGCCAGCTTCGCTTCCCACATGAACAACTTGAATAGACGGAGACTCATCTCCCCTTCCAGGCAGAATAACAGTATCGTGTTCCTCTCTGTCTAAATTTCTTGGGTGTTCAGGAACTACGAAGCTGCACCCGATGCTCCCTTCGTTGCTATCAATCTCCAAGGCAATGAGGTAGTCTTGACGGGAATTATCATTTTCAGCATCAGCTTCTCCTACAGTAACGCTGTCCACTACCTCTTCCGGTCCATCCATGGCTATACCCTCGTGTTCAATACCAACAATCCCATCAAATTCAACATCATTATCCTCCTCTTCCTCTTCCTCCTCATCATCACTCGAATCCAAATTCTCGGGATTAAAGACGAGGTTGAATGCAAAGCGATCGTTATCATCGAACTCATCGGATACATCGGAGTCGTCGGTGAAAACTAAGGGGTGCTGGTTAATGTAAATAAAGTCTAAGTCATCTTCGTCTCCTTCATCCGAAGAGCCATCCGATGTCCTCTGGCACCGAGGTTTTCCGCGAAAATTTCGCATTTTCTTGCAGTAGTAACAGAGAAATCTGTTTAAAAACGTTAAAATTAATTGAGTTTTAGTAAATTTGTAATCTTCATGATAGTCCCAACGACAGCGGCACTGTTAATTTAAAATGCTAGTGTCAATATAATTGAACTTTCGGACCAGAGTACATCGGTTGCTATACATTCTCCCATCATCACCTTAAACTATCGTCTGAATAATAAAAGCCAAAGGCAGGACTTTAACAAAATAAGGATCACTCCAATGAACCTTTAATTTCAGAAAAGAGTGAAATGCACGCTTAAACCAAAACCTGTACATGAACCCGAACCCTAGAATTTACACATAGACATCTCTCTTTCTAACTATAGCCTTGCCTATACGAGTAAACAACCTGATGTGTCCGCGACTTATGACTCCTTGCCTACGAGCAACATTTGCTAACTCATACTAACACGAATCACGAATGCATTTCTAGATTCTACTTTTTCCGCTGTAGCTCTCCCACACAAACTTCCTTAAGCTCTAAATTAGTTTTAAGTAAGCAATATTATGACAACTGCTACGGCTCCATAAATAAAGACACTCGATAACATTCTAAAAATTACTTACCAATCACAATAGTCTATCAAAATTTCCCCAATAAACTCCCTGTTAATGTACAGTACCCCCGCCTAGACCCGTAATGCTAACAGTATAGACAGTTATTATTCACTGGTGCAAAAAGATGTAATTTCCCTCTGAAGTTTCCACTGGGCAGCCATCCACCAGTCCGTGGAATTTACCCATAGAATACACGATTCTGAGTTCTGACTTCAGCCGCGTGAATGAACGAACACCAGACTGATCTGTACCGAAAAGGGAGCATGTTATTTAGCTGGCTTGGTCACGGCATTACATTCACAGCCATCATCCCCGACCATTCTATTCTATCGGAAGAACTCTGCAAAGCTTCAAATGTTTCCGCGTCTTCTTTGTAACCCGCAATATTCAGTCCGATGTTACATTATTACACACTAGCAGGGACCCCCCGTGCTGTCGCACAGGCTCACAACGGTGATGTTACCAACAAATCTGCCTCACCGGTTAAAACCACTAACATTGCCACGTACA